>JAQGDG010000168.1:0-280704 GCA_029844215.1 Przewalskia tangutica | reverse complement strand
GGAGTTAGGTATAACTTGGCTTAAGAGAATGTTTTTATGATTTGAATCAGAATGTATCGACAAACCACGCTAGTACGTTAATAAAGGAAATGTTTTGATTAATTGGTATTAATAAAACGATGTAACTTTCATCTGCATGTGGCTAAGATGAGACAAAATGATATTTCTAGATCATGGTTGCTTTGTAATAAGATTTATTATAAACAAGAATATCCTACAGCATATAAGACTGGTATGTTTCTCGATTGTTTAAAAGAAATTATATTCTTAAATGAATAAGGCTATGAACCACGAAACCTTTCTAAAATAAGAAAGCGTGAACATTTGAAATTAGGCAAACTTGGGCGTTTGGAAAATAATGTTATTTACTTGATTTTACAAAGGTAAGAGTTTTGGTTTTCTTAAAAGGACCGAGTCACTCTATTTTATACTACGGGTATTGTGTGACTTATGTGAACGAAGCAGGATCTTTAAAGATTTAATGTGAAGTACTTTGGGGTTAGATACACAGAACTTGTTAGTAAAAGCACACTTGTGAATAACTTGATTGTATTGGTTTGTGATAGCCTTGTAATACTTTCTTGCGATTTGAGAAGTAAACATGTTAGGATGCTACGTGTGTTAGTATCTTGTGATGTTAGTGTAAAGGGTTTTCCTCGATTGCGCTTAAAGTTGTTTGACTGCTCGGCCCGTTATGTTGGTATTGTACCACTCAGCTGTGACTTGTGTCAGGAGGTTAAGCTTCCCTCCGTCTGCGGTAGACTCGTGGTGATGCGGGACCCGTGATTCGAGGATCACCAGTATTCGTGCGGGTCGAGGGGATCCATGCGAGCTACGGAGTTCGGAGTTGGTGTGCGGCCTTTATGGTGCATGCGGTCTTTGTGGCCATGCGGTGCGAGTCCAGGGGCGATGTCGGGAGTAGCTACCCTGATCGCGGGGTTATACCCATGCGGGCCTATGAGGTTGGCCTATGCGAGTCATGAGAGTTCCGGGGCTGACGCAGCACATTTTGATACTGCGAGCGAGTGACGGCTTTATCATGTAGCGGTCTAGAAGCGACATTATCCATGACCGCAGTTTATGACGCGAATATTGTAGGTGTTAGTAGTCGGCTATGCGCCGTGACTTACCTGTCTTGTTTATTAGAGACCGCAGGTGGGACCCGGTGTTCATGTGTATTCCTTGGTGCTCAGATCTTGGCCCAGCAGTTGAGGAAGGTATTCCACAGGGCACGATTGATGTTGTGGCGGCGTGAGACCCATGAATTACATTTGAGTGATGACTTTGGCGTGAGTCCCGACTTGACATGGCCCAGCACTTATTGTGAATCGTAGTTTGGTTATCATACGTGTCTCTGCTTTATAGACTATTATGATTTCATTTAAAGTATTTTCAGTTTCACATACTTGGTACTGTTATCTTGACCTCTCTGGAAGTCGCGTTAAATCTGCATGAGGTAAAGGTACACGATCATTGATCTCGCTCTTAAGTCATGATTACGTGTGGAAAGCTCCGTTTCTCAGGAGGCTTACTCGGTGGTATAGTCCTGCATTTATTTGTAGGTGTCTACATTCGTGGGTATGGCGGGCCTGTCCGCCATTGTTGTCGTATCATTTCTTAAGTGCTGTATGCTTGTTGTGGGCGGGGTTTGTAAAAGGATTAAGCCCATTCATGTTGGAAAAAGTTGTTATTTATATATATCAGAAAGGCAAGTTTTCTCAGTTATTGTTTCATATTTCATAATATGTCTTGTATTGTTTATGTTCGCTGATTACTCGATGTTGTATCACTAGGGTGCTCGGGGTAGGCACGATCCACGGGCCGGAATCGGTCGTAAGTGCCAGTTGCCTCCTTGGAGGCATAGCGTGTACAACATTACGTAAGAGAGGAATTATCTTACTAACACTCTATGTACGATCTTGAGTGAGAAGAATAGAAACGACTCTCAAATGTCTGTAGCCTCACTTGTTTATGGGTGTGGCGCAACACACCGATAATCAAGACTCTACTAGACACGGTGCATGTAGACATTTCGAGGGTATTTGCTACGATACCACTCTATAACGCCCGAACCCGGGCGTGGTAGTGCCTACAGGCACCCTGCTACTAACAACTAAGTAAGCAAATCGAATAACACCTCTTTTTTTTCTTTTTTTAAAACCAAGCGTGCGTCTAAGGCAAAGCCATGAAAATGGTGTCATATAATATATGTAAACAAAGACACTTGCATATGCGAGTCGATCCCACATATGAATCTGATTTTCACAGAGTTAAGGCGGAAATATGACGGGACAAGGCCCAGCCGATACCCGTAAGCGTACAAAAGCACATGAAGGAACTATACCAAAATGATAAACTCGAATAGAGGGCTATCCAAAAACTCGAGCAGTGGTTCTACACTGCCGATCACCAAATCACAGACCTAAACTGCTGGCGTAAGCGGCCACGAAGTCGATCTGAAGAATGTACCAAGTATGTGAAGCAAGAAAATACTATAATGAAATCATAACGATCTAACAAAATAGAGACATGTATGATAGCCAACCTACAAACCTGATACATAAGCAGTCATATCAAGTCAGGGACGCATGCCCTCAAAGTCATTACTCAAATATATCCATGGGTCTCACGCCCATAATATCAATCATGTCCGTGGAATCCTTCATCACTGCCGGCAGTCCATGATATAATACAACATCAGTAAGCACAGCTGAACCTTGCAATCGTGAGAGTAAATAGTAGTATACTTACAATATAAACTATGAAGCTCACGATCAGCGGGACCACCCGCGCAATATCGTTAAGCAATCCAACTCCGGACTATTTCACCGCGTAGGTCGTGGACCCGCGTGAGGTATCTCGTGGGACTATTTCACCGCATAAGCCCCTACGGACTCGCTGAGGTATTCCTCGTGATATTTTGGACACGCATGGGACTATTTCACCGCGCATAAGCCGCTACGGACTGCGTGATGTATTCCTCGCATCGTGGTAGCAAATCCACGGAATATGCAATGCCACAAACCCGGAATGACCCGAAATGAATGATATACCTTTAGCACACAAACCGAGCTAGTACCAACACACATAGGCAATTCTCAATTAAACAAGCCAAATTACTTATCAAGGCACGCCAGACTAATTCTCGATTAATCGAGTCAAAGTACTTATCAAGGCACACTTAGAATAATTCTCAATTAATCAAGCCAAATTACTTAGCAAGGCACACTTAGAATAATTCTCGATTAATCAGCCAAAGTACTTATCAAGGCACACAGACTAATTCTCAGATTAATCAAGCCAAAGTACTTATCAAGGCACACTTAGACTAATTCTCAATTAATCAAGCCAAAGTACTTATCAAGGCACACTTAGAATAATTCTCAATTAATCAAGCCAAAGTATTTATCAAGACACACAGAATAATTCTCGATTAATCAAGCCAAAGTATATCAAGGCATACTTAGAATAATTCTCAATTAATCAAGCCAAAGTACTTATCAAGGCACACTTAGACTAATTCTCAATTAATCAAGCCAAAGTACTTATCAAGAGCACACTTAGAATAATTCTCGATTAATCAAGCCAAAGCATTTATCAAGGCACACTTAGAATAATTCTCAATTAATCAAGCCAAAGTACTTATCGAGGCATACTTAGAATAATTCTCAATTAATCGAAGCCAAAGTACTTATCAAGGCACACTTAGAATAATTCTCAATTAATCAAGCCAAAGTACTTATCAAGGCACACGCCAGACTAATTCTCGATTAATCGAGCCAAAGTACTACGTGCGTACATTCTTTCAAAAAGACTCGGCTTTTATGTAAAACCCGAATATACTAACACCGTAGTATCAAGGTGTATATTTTTCAAAGTAAGTTACTACACTTTTAGAAACTCATTTCAAAGCTTGAAACCAAGTAACTTCAAATTTTCACAATCTAAGCAACTTATGCTAATAATCAAAATAGACGATTTCTAACCTTCCATAAAGCCGTTATAACCAACTTCCCATAAAGCCATTATAACCCTTTATGGTTTTAGATATATTCATTCCTTTTTTTAACCAAGAGACTTATACTTAAAACCAAGTATCACAAACTTCCAAATCAAGTCTCTTAACTTTCAAAATACTGAGTCTCTTAATATATAGAAAACAAGTTTCTTGTACTTTTAAACCTCAAGTAACTCACACTTTAAAACAAGTTACTTCTCTTAAATCATGTCATTTCTCCTCTTTTAAAACAATTTAGTAAATCACTCCTTTGACTCCCTAAAGTCATTATAATGACCTTTAGGTTTTGGAATTAAGTAGCCAAAAGATTTGGAAGCCACTTCCTTTTCAAGACTCTATGTACTTTAAGTAGAATACTTTCACTTTTAAAATTCAACTTCACTAAGGCAATGGATTATACAATCCTACAATTTAAACATCAAAGTACAATCAATGGAAGTACATAGAACAAATTCTACTTTAGGCAATCCAAATACAACCAGAATGGATCGTTTAAGGAGTAGACGTGCTTTCTTTATCTTAAGGAATCATGCTAGAAGAGGAGATAGTTCATGTCACGACCCGTTCCGGGGCCCGTGACTGGTGCCTTACCCGGGCACCCAAGTAGTCAAACATCAGAGAGATCAGCGGAATATAAAACATACAGATATGAAACAAGAGATAAGATAATAAAGCAGGTGACCAAAGCGGTTTGCCTTGCTTTGCATATATACAGATTTTTTTTGAGCGATTCATCCTTTACAACCCCGCTGCACAACGGTACTCTGAGACCTGCTAAGAATGTAATGACAACTATGACGGACGGGGCCCGCCATACCCTGTATGTACAAGAACTCTGACTCGAGGAAGCATGCGAAAAGATAAGCCTCGGGAGAAGCGGCTTCCAATCTGCTCGAATCGTGATCCATGGTGAGGATCAACAACCGGTGTGCCTCTACACTGTGGCATGAGCGGCCCCGAAGGAAATCGGCATAACGGTACCAAGTATGTGGCGAAATCACGAAAATGAAATCATAATAGTCTATATAAAATAGAAGACATATATGATAACAAAACTCGATTCACATCATAAAAGTAGTCATGCCAAGTCGGGGACTCGCGCGCGTCATCCTCGTGCCCGTGGAACTACTTCTCACCGGCTTAAGCAGTCTAGGTATAAGTCATGTGATACGTGTGGCATGTCTCGACCCATCGTGGACTCGAGGTGAAATCGTATGGAATACATTCCCGGTCCGTCATGGACTCGGTATCAAATCGGTGGTATACGTTCCGATTCATCCATGAACGCGGTGTCGCATGAAATACATTCGGTCCGTCTCATGAACTTCGGTATCGTGTGAAATACATTCCGGTTCATCCCGTGAGCAGCGGTGTCGAGTGAAATACATTCGGTTCATCCGTGAGCGGTGTCGTGGAATACATTCGGTTCATCCGTGAGCGCGGTGTCGAGTGAAATACATTCGGTTCATCCATGAGCAGCGGTATCGAGTGAAATACATTCGGTCCATCTCATGGGCGGTATCAAATCAGGTGGAATACATTCGATTCATCCCGTGAGCGCGATGTGTGGTCATAACATTTAAGCGCTCTTTTAAGGCAGATTAAGATAATACCATATTTTCCTTTTAAAACAACTAAGGTAACATTATGCCCTTCTTTTTAAGCCAAAACACTTTCCTTCTTAAAGTCAAGTAGCAACATTCTTTCCAAAAGTTCAAGTTTGCCTAATTTCAAATATTCACATTTCTTATTTTGAAAGGTTTCATAGTTCATAGTCTTAATCATTTAATAACATAATTCTCTTTTAAAAATAGTTGAGTAATATATGCCTTATGTGTGAGTAGGTTATTCTTGTTTATAACAATCTTATTAAGCGTGTGATCAGGAAATGTAATACCATTTTGTCTTATCTTAGCTTACATGCGAGATGGAGGTTTCTTGGTTTTATTATAAATACTTATTTGTCAATACATTTTCCTTTATTATGACGCTGATGGTTAGTTCGATACTTATTCTCATTTCGAATCAATAAAACATTATTCTTTTAAAAACCAAGTACTCATTACTCACGAATGAGGTTCCACACTTTTTAACAAAATTCATATAAATTTAACTAAGTCAAGCCTCTTATCTTTTGAGATCAAGTCTCTTAACTTCTAAAATCAATAAACCATTATCTTTATCTCTCTTAAGACGTTATACCTAACTTCTCATAAAGCTAGTATAACTCTTATGTTTTCAAAACCAAGTATTACTCTTCTTTCAAATATGATTCTTAATTCTTTTGAAATACTTCAAGATTCTTATTATTTAAAACTCAAGTCAAAAGACATCGAAGTAAAACCACGTTCAGTTAACACACGTACGTCTACCGTACTATATATATTCTTTTAAAATATCATGCTCAAGAGGATAGGAAGAATCACATACCTCGCGACGATTATCGACTATTAGCAAATAGCTCCAAAGTAATCGTAATCCTGCTAGCCTTTTCCACCTTGAGTAGAATCGCTACTCGCAGTACTTCAACCTATAACGGCCATACAAGTCTATCAACGTCTAGACTACTCTGTAGAATATTCTAAGCAGTAGGTTCTCTATTTACGTAAAATCGGGCAGCACTTCCCTACCCGTTAAGCTACACAAGTCTACTGTAAATACGGTCACATGTAATGAGTTTAAATATTCTTACGATGTGATTTGATTCAATTCTTTTACGTAATATCCTTACATTACGGTTCAATTCTCTTACGAAATATCCTACATGTATCTTATATTTATTTCTATACCACTACGGTATGTAATTTCCAATTACAATAGAAGGACAAGAGTATTTACCTCAGTAAGCCCAAAATTATCAAGTTTAAATGTCGATCTGAGCAGCGTTTAGCTCTACTCTGGGCACTCCAACCCGCTCCAACAACCTTAGAAGTTCTACGCAACTTCTTCTTAATACTTCAACCGGCTATGAAGATTTTTCCTTAGGGTTTCGTTTAGTGACTAATGGAAATATAGTAGTATTTCAGGGCTCTATGTATAGAGGTAACTTTGGAAAGTACTACAAGGTATTTGGGCTAAAGTATTTGGGAATAGTAACAATACTTGGAGAGTATTTTTCTACCAAGGGGGAGGGGCATTTTACGAGAACAACTAGGTAGGGGAGGGGGGGTTTCGGCCGAAGCCTTCACAAGGGGGGGGGGGGGGAAGGGGTGATTTGGACGAGAACTTTAAGAGGGAGGGAGAGGGATTTCAAGACTTGGAAATTGCTCAAGTGTGGATGAAATAAGTCTTCAACTAAGGGGGTATTTATAGGCCAATCAATGGCCAAGATTAAGCCAAGTGGTGGGCAAGTGTAGGGTGAAGATTTGGACAAGTGTTGTGTGGGTCCCACTTACTCATCAACCACACAAATATCACAAAATATCCTACCAACTCCTTGACCAAAAATGAAAGGCAAAAAACGTGCCTTGATCGCCCAAGATTTCCGTCCACTTGAGGGTGACACTTGTCACCCTCTCGTTGGTCCAAAATATTTCATCTCTCGGAAAAATCCGCAAAAATTATAAATGTTGCGGTAGTATTTTCCGCCCCAAAAATCGAGCGTTTCGTCGGAAAACGATTCTTTTCGCTAGTTGTGCACAAATTTCGACCCTTATGCCTACTTAAGGATAAAAACTTTTGTACGTACGCCCTCACGTACATACTCTGGAAATACGGGGTATTACAGTTCACATACCTTTTCGGCTAAATCCACAAGCTAAGCGAATCGCGTGCGTAGAAGTGTCAACCTATAATGGTCGCAACAAGACTATCGACTTCTAGTCTCTAACGTAGAATAATACTAAGTATACGGTCTCTAATTCTACGGAAAATCGGGCGACACTTCCTTTGTTTCTACTCACTTTGCCACCTTTTTCAAGGCGAATACAATAACCAACACGCCACGTTTAAGGCTCAAAACAACAACCAAACAAAGGGGATTACCGTCTTACAATCGTGTAAAATTCCCCACAATTCATACGAAGTAGTTTAATGCTCACTAGCCATTCTCGGCCAACTTACATAACCAACAATTCAAAGTCTTTTCCAATCCTTTTTCCAATTCCAAGTTCTAAGGTCTAACATGTTATATAGTCATAAACAACTTCAACAACTACAATTTCCTTCTTTATACAACATCGACGACTTAAACTAATAATCGACTTGAATTGTAATCTTAAAACTAAACATGCTAGTTTTGGATTAGGGTTCCAATAGTCAATACACTTATCAAACTTCATACTATAAAACTCATGCTTGCTAATATCCATAGCTCTGACAACAAGTAATCTTAATTACTAAAGCGACAAGATTTATACCTTTTCAAGCCCTTAAAATTTCCAATATTCAAAGTCGCGCCTTAGCGATTCTTAGCTCCTTTCTAAGTTTCAATCCACTCCAAGCACCCCTTAGAAGCCTATGAAGAACCTATCTTCAAGTTCCAACTTCAAAGTTGAAGAACTCGTAAGTTTCGCCTTGCGACTAATACAACGCAGTTTTTCGAAATCTTTCTATTGAGATAACCTTACAACACTCTTAGGAACCTTGGTTTAAAGTCTTGTGAGCAATGGAGAAAAACTACAAATTTTTCTTGTGCAAGCTTAGCCAAACAGAGAGCCACTTTCTCTCATGAAGACTAGTTCTTGATTTTTTTACTAAGTATAGAAGGCTCAGTCTTGCTACTAGTGTAGTGAATATATAACACGTTGGATGGCTTAGATAACAACACTTGTTAAAATTGGAGGAAGAGATCAAGCAGTGGCTCTTGACTTGGTCAACAATGTCGAAGCTCTTAATTAGCAAGACTTTGTCATCTACACATTGGTCAAATGACCACTTTTGCCCTTAGCATAATTCGACCAAGCCATGTGGGAGGGGTGCCATGTGTCTCCTCTCGTTCGTCCATAAAAATTCCGTAACCAGTGGGTACATAAGCGTAAAATTCCTCGGGTGGGCCCAGCGTGACCAAATCAAGTAAAAACAAATTTCCATAATGTTAATAAGTTCCATACTCTTCAAATAATGCATTTTGAGAATTCAATTCTCAACAACGATCATTTTCCTTTCAGGCGTTCGGAAGATTTTTCCGCTGGAAAAACAATTCTTCCTTTCGTACTAATTTCCAAGTCTTGATTCCTTATGTACATTATCTTATACAAGTCCTGGAATTACGGGGTGTAACAAAATTAAAGTATTTTTATATCTGTTTATGTCATGGACTGATAGTAGCTTAATAATTTCTTTTGAATTATTAATCGCTACAGTGGATTCACAAGTCTTAATATTATAATTTCTTATAAAATCAAACTTGCCTGTTTCATAAACTGACCTGAAAGATTCTTTTGGAATGTTCCAGTTCTGTAAATCTTTTTCAACCTTAGCAATTTTTGAGGTTGCTAGATTTTCACTATTAATTATACTCGCGTCATTCATTTTAATAATGGGCTGAGTAGAGATTTAGTAAATATCCTGAGATGGACTCTACAGTCCCGAGGTAACGAAGTCTTTTGTCAATCTGAATAACTTCTTTATAAAGGTCAACCATTTTATTAATGATCACTTGCCTAATTATAACCTGGGTATATTCGTCTAAACCTTCTGCTGGTTTTGACGTCTTATAGTATTCTAATTCTTTAAGAATTTTTCTTTTAGAAATTAATAATATATTTTATCTATTATACATTCTATTCTTAAAAGATTTTCTTTTCTAATATGATTAAAGGAAGGATGAGTTTTCATCATAAAATGTTTATCAAAGAAGAGTTCTAGTTATGCGTTGAGGCTACTATCCTTTGGAGCTATTGTTCTATCTGCTACTAAGATACTGTTAATAGTTTCTATTCCTATAATTACTGTAGCGGGTATCCTATGCTTGCTATCTAGCTTCTTATCCTAAAGTACATCAATTTGCGTCATAGGTCAAACGCAGCTGGTCCTTACGACCTAACGTGCTAATCCAGCGGTCGGGGCCTTTGCCTATTCTTGTAGACTAAAGGAGATCTTAAGAGTAGGATATCAACAAAGTAACGATAGAAAGCGAAGCAGTAACATAATTTCCTTAGTAACTTAAGAAAAACATTGCTACAGGATAGTAGGATGAGTTTAGCTACTCGTATTGTTCAACTAAGCCTAGTCTCGTGACTTTTAAATAAATCAAGTTTCATAACTTTAAAATAAATCTAGTCTCAGGACTTTCAAATAAATCAAGTCTCAAACGAAAAGAGGAGTTAGAGAGATGTTTCTCTCACTAGGCGAAAATGCTCTCAACATTTTTCCCTAGTTGCTCTTCTACGTCTCCCTTATTCTATGATTTTCATCAACTGATTTATTACGGATTGTTCTTTGATCAATCCCATCCTACTGAGAAGTTTGTGTGTTCATTTCCTGTTCACTTTAATCGATTTGTTATAGAGTGAGTTATCTTCCTTCTAGCCATGAGGAAGAATATAAAGATTCGACCAAAAGAAAGAAAGAGATTAGTTTGATTGTTCAAGATTTGAATTCGAAGAGTACATTTCGGTGGGGCGACTTAGGCGGTGGGCGGTTGCTTCTCACGAACATTGTGGAGAATTGGGTCGGTAGGTGTTGCCGGGTTGTTAGCAGGTCAGGAGGGTGGTCTTGGTGTGCAAGAGGGTCATGATGGTGGTCGTGGGTCGAGGATGCAGCTCTTTGAATCTCCCAACTTGCCGGTGGCAACCTCAGGTGGTGGTCCGGTTGGAACACTTGACACATGAAGAATAACGGGTCTTGATGGAGATCCCGGGTCAAAAGCGGGTATGGTGGGTGGTCCCGGGTTGCAGGAGGGTCGTGATAGTGGTCATGGGTTGTGGTTGAAACCTATGGGTCACCGTTCTATGGTTTTTAAGTCCAAAGGGGCTTTTAGCGACACCTTGGAAGTCGAAAGCGTGCGATTCCGGTGAGTTCTCTTGACTAGGGGGATTCTGGTGTCTTGATGGGGATCCCGGTCAGCGGGTATGGAGGGTGGTCCCGGGTTGCAGGAGGGTAGTGTTGATGGTCATGGGTTGTGGTTTAAACCCTTGGGTCACCGATCCTTGGTTTCTGAGTCCAAAGGGGCTTTTCCGGCGGGCACTTTGGATGCCGAGGTGAAAGCGGGTCTCGAGGTTAGTCACGGGTTGATAGCGGGTCAGGTGGGTGGGAATGGGTCTTGGGGGAAGTCCATGGGTCACCAGTCATTGGTTGTTGAGTCCGAGAAAACTTCTTTTCCAATAGGCCTTGGAAATGCAAAGGTTGCGGAAGCCGAAGGGTTTTTTATTCAAAAGAGGTCTAGTAATTTGATGCATTCAATTGTTGAGGATGTCAATGGCACGCCTCATTCATTAGGTTCTACATCCGAAGTTTCTCCTAATCCCATGGTTCTTGGGAATGTCGACACATCTCATTTAAGGGGACTTCAAAAGTCGATTTCGGTGGGAACCGGTTTTGACAATGGCACGCCCCATTCAATGGGTGCTACATTCGAAATTGCTCCTATTCCAACGGATCTTGGTAAGGCAAAAGTTGCGGAAGCTGAGGGGTTTTCTCTACAAAAGATGCCTATTAACTCAACACATTTAATTGGCATGGGGAATGTAGAGTCATCTCATTTAAGTGGACTTCATAACTCGATTTGAAACGGTGTTGACAAAACCGAGAGCCTAGGAACTCTAATACATTAATTGATAGTGCATTAATACGACAAAAGACTTACGGGACACCGTCCCAATGATACACGTTTTTTTACTTCAATTGCGGGAACCAACAATGTACCTATGGACCCTCAACCCTTCATTTCACCCGAAGTTGTAAATGCACCTAAGGATAAGCCTATTCCAAGAAAGAAGACTTATGCGGGGGTGTTTGCGGAGTCACGTTTGGAAGCGAAGGGTATGAAATTGCAATTTATTGAACAAGAAGGAGATATTGTAGAACTTGATGCGAATGATGAAGTTCCATTCGTTGAGACTTGGGGCTATTGTCTTATTGGATGTTTCACGGGCCTTTCGGGGCGTGAGAGCCGAATTCAATTGTTAAGGGATGGAATGTGAAGTGTCGAATCATTCCCTATGGAAATAGATGGACCGTCTTCCGTTTTATGTCAGAGGATGATCGCATTAAGGTATTTCATGGTGGCCCCTATATGACATTCGGCAAAACATTTATGTTAAAACTATTTGATAAGGACGTGATACTTTCAGATGATCTTTTTATGAAAATCCCCGATTGGGTGTTGCTACGTGACATCCCCTTATCAGTTTGGAGTGAAACCGATTTGAGTAAAATAGCATCGCGTGTTGGAATGCCTCTATACACGGATCAATTGACTAAAGAGAGGTCCAAAATGAACTATGCACGAGTATTGATAGAAGTCGATGTTAGTAAAGAGCCAGTCACGGAATTTAAAGTAAAGCTGCCAAGTAACATCATGTATGTTCAAAAAGTGGAATATGAACATTATCCGGATTTTTGTTTTCTTTGCCAAATATTTGGACATAGCCATTTAAAGTGTAAGAAGTTGAAGAAACAAGAGAAGCCTATGGAGACTTCCCAACCTCAAAATTTGACTGCCTTGCCTCAAAATGGCAAGGATACAAATTTTCCCTCTATGCCCGGAAGTGTCGGTATAGCTTAGAATCTTGATCGAACTTCGGGTGAAAATAAATTTGATGAACACCGTTTGCGGGATTCACATGTTGTTCCCAATACAACAAAGGTGGGAAATAGAGATTTTAATCAAGTCAGGGCCTTTGCCGAGGCAGCACGAGGGGGGTCTAAAACTCATTTCGTCACGGGGTCCTTTAGAAGTGCTATGGGTATCGTGAATTCGCCGAGTGTGCACATGCAAACACCACTTTGTGCGGATAATGATGGATGGCAAGAAGTTACTTCACGGAAGAATTTTATCAAGAACAAAGCCAAGCAGCAAGTTTGAGAAGTGAAAAGAGTATTTCAACCTTCCAAGATTAAGTTTATGATTTAATCCCCTCTGGTAACGTCACATTTGAGTGAACGCCCCATCCCTCCTCTCTTTCATTTCTTGTTTATGCTTACGTTGAGGATTGAGAACCCTCAACGACTGATTGTAGCTCCCTGTTTTTTCTTTTATAATATTTGCATTTACCCGAAAAAAAATAAAAATAAATCAAGTCTCATTAGTGTTGTAACCTAGCAAGATCAACTCGACTCCAATGCGTACTAAACACTCTTACCAACATCTCCCATAAGACTTGGTAATGACTTAGGAATAACTTAGACATACCTTTAGCATAGAATCAATAACATGAATACTCTAATAATGAGGCAAGTATGCTTCAAGAAATAAGTCATGTATAATCCAATAATCAATCATGCCGATAGAAGGAAGAAGTTCACATACCTCGTTGACGACTAACCAACACGACAAGTAGAATACGCCCTAATGTACTTCGACCTTGTCGGCTATTCCACATGCCAAGTAGAATATGCCACACGTAGTACTTCAACCTAAAAATGCACAACAATATCCCACAGTTTTAATGGTATTCTCGGCCAACAACTACAATCCAAAGCCCTTTTCAATATTACTTATAATCCAATCCAAGTTCCAATACTTCAATATAAATCATATCAACTATCAATAACAATATTTCCTTCATTTTAATATGCAAGTAGTGACGTTCACAACAACAATAATAACCAACGAAATCCGACAACCAAAACTGCCTAGATTTCGGCCAACATGCTAAACAACCTCATCCATTTCTTATTCTCCAACTCTCTTAACACAAGTTCATCCCTTAATTATAACAATATGTAATATCCAATTACTTTAAAAGAAGAACTCTTACCTAAACTTTTATCCCAAAACAGTCCACAAGGATTCGACCAATAGCTTCACTTCCACGCCACTTCTTCAATCTCCAACAACTCCCATGTAACCTCTACAAGCTTGTAACCATCTTCCTTTCTTGTTTTGCTTCCAAAAAGTTCATCTCAAGTTTAGGGTTTCAAGATCAAGTTTCGGCCAACCCATGGCTTAGGGTTCTTGGTGTCACGACCCGACCTCGGGCCCGCAACTGGTGCCTTACCCCGGGCACCCTAGTGATAATACATCAGAGAATATCAGCGGAAATAACTCAAAAACATGTAACAATGTATAAATAGGAAACAGGCCAACCGATAGGTCGCCTTTCAGCATATACATATAAAACCCGAATAGTTATCCTTTACAAAACCCCACTTACAATAGGACTACAGACCTCTAAGAATTTTTATAACAACTATGACAGGACAGGGCCCCGCCATACCCCTGAATGTACAAGAACCTACAATCTCAGGGAATCATACCAAAAGATAAGCCTCCGGAGAAACGGAGCTTCTCAAAACGCAGAACTGCGACCCTAAGAGCGAGGATCAACAACCGGTGTACCCCTACCTGCGGCATGAACGCAGCGGCGAAGTCGGTACAGTGCAGTATGTGAAATCGAAATGCGTAATGAAATCATAACGATCATATAAAGCAGGAGACATGTATGATAACCAAACTACAATACCTGATATATAAGAAGTCATGTCAAGTCGAGGACTCGTGCCACAAAGTCATCGCTCAAATATAACCATGGGTCTCACGCCCATGATATCAATCATGCGTGGAATTCCTTCCTCATCGCGATGTCTATGATATAATATAAAACTAAAAAGTACACATGAACACGAGTCCCACGTCATGTCATAACAATCGACGGGCAAGTAGGAAAGCTAACCACGAGATCCACTGCGTCATAAACCGGCGTAAGTACAAAGGCATAGCTACGAGATCTAACTGCGTCGTCAATGGCGGGGACAATCTGAAACCGGCTACGGATCGATGCGCGCACGAGATATGGCCGAGGCAAATGCGAAAGCCATCTACGAGCCTACAGTACCAACTATGCTATAAAGCGGCCGGGAAAATGCGAAGCCAACTACGGATCCGGCGTCGGCAACCGACTGGGAAATTACGGGGCTAGCTACGGATCACTGCGTCGTCAACCTCATGAGAGCTAGTCCATGGCATAACAATAACAATGGAAGCATACGTGGGCGCCCAGCGTGTCGGTATGTCGAAGTAAATAACACGATAACAATCATAGTGGAAACATACGTGGACCATCCAACAGCGTCGGTATGTCCAAGTAAACAACAAGATAACCGTCCCTCCATCGAGAGACGTGGTAGCATAGAAATACAACACTTGCACAACAAAGGCTATCACAACTAGCATAGACAGGTTTAACGTACTCTTAGACTCTCATTTTATGCCAACAATCCGTGTTTTAACCCCAGTACTACATACTTCAATTCTCTTAAAAGATCCCTTTAAGTAAAAACCACACGATACTAATACCCGTAATATCAAGACACTTTCATGTTTAAATCAAGTACCTTATAATTTTTAAACCAAGTGGCTTACACTTTTAAAACAACGTCAAGTATACTTTTAAAACCCAAGTAACTCACTTTTTTAAAATCAAGGCACTCACACCTTTTAAAATCAAGCCACTTATACTTTTCCAATCAAGACAAGTTTAATATTTTTAAACAAGTTACTTACTCTTTTAAACTCAAGTAACTTAATTTTTTCAAAACAAGTAACCTATACTTTTAAATCAAGTTACTTCTCCTTTCCCAAAATCAAGTCGTCTATAAGTCAAGTCTCTTATCTTTCAAGATCAAGTCTCTTAACTTTCAAAATCAAGTCTCTTAGCTTTCAAAATCAAGTCTCTTAACTTTCAAAATCAAGTCTCTTAACTTTCAAAATAATCAACTTACTATTTTATCTTCATAAAGTCGCTATAACTAACTTCCCATAAAGCCATTATAACACTTTATGTTTTAAACCAACCAAAGACAACCACACTCATTTCTGAAATTAAGAGAACTTTATTCTTTTAAAGACCAAGTATCAATTTCCTTCCGAATAATGATTCATAACTTTTTAGAATAATTCAAGGTTCTTAACATTTAGAACTCAAGTCAAGGACATCAAAGTGAAACCAAATTCATTTAACATACGTACGTCTATCGTACTATATATTTCACAACAATCATGCTCAAGAGGATAGGAAGAATCACATACCTCCCGCTAATCCACTTGCCAAGACAAATATGCCGCGCGTAGAATATCAACCTATAATAATTAAATATGTCTATCAACGTCTAGATCTCTTCGTAGAATATTTCTAAGTATAGGGTCTCTTATTCTACGGAAAATCGAAAAGACTTCCCTGTTTTACGTACTTTTCCACCTTTTCAAGGCGAAATTCAATAACCAACATACGCCACATTTAAGGCGCGATAATACAACAATACTAAAGGGATTACACGCCTAATCGGCGTGTAAAATTCTGCCCCACAATTACAAAGCGATCCATTAGTCCAAAGTAAAAACAGTCCAATGTAAATACAGTCCAATGTAAATACAGTTCATTAGTCCATTAGTTGGTGTTCTTGGCCAACTACTATAATCAAACTTATCCAATTTTCGGCTAGCATGCCGGAATTACTTCTTTAATCTTCCAACTTATATTCCAATCTTTATATAAGTTATAATAACTTTGTTATTAACTGTCAACAGGTAATAGGTAATGTTTTTACCATTTTAATGGCTAGC
The DNA here is from genome assembly GCA_029844215.1 of Przewalskia tangutica. Classification (NCBI taxonomy): domain Eukaryota; kingdom Viridiplantae; phylum Streptophyta; class Magnoliopsida; order Solanales; family Solanaceae; genus Przewalskia; species Przewalskia tangutica. The sequence goes on along the minus strand of JAQGDG010000168.1, from coordinate 264,019 downwards.
ATGCCAATTTCTCAATTTTAGCAATTTAACAAGGTCCAAATCCTTTCCATCTTCCTTCCATGTATCACGTACTTATTTATATACAACGACATATAATATCCAACTTCACAAGGAGGACAAAGTAAACTACCTCAAAGAGCCCAAAATAATCCAAGAACTAAAAGTCGATCCGTAGCACGTTTAGCTCATATTCCTAACATTCAAATCCGCTCCAAGAAACCCTTAGAAACTCCTAACCAACTCCTCTTCAAGATCCAACTTCAAAAAGTGAAGAACACTTTAGGTTTCAAACCTAGCAAGATTCGGCCAATGCATGATTTTTAGGCCAGGGGTGTGAAATCTTGTCTAACACTTGGTTAATAACCTTCCTAACACATCAAGGAAGAACACTTAAGAGTTTAAGAATTGTTGGACAACTTTAGGTCAAGGTAATGGCCCATGACTGAAAGCTCTTAGTAAGGGAGAGAGTATTTTCAAGTCTTGGGATTAATTCTAAGTGTGGAAGATTTCATCCTACTAGTGTGATGATATAACACAACCAAGGGCTAGGATTAAAACATGTGTGTGGTTGAGATTAGGGACAAGTGTGTGTGGGCCCCACTTGTCCAACAAATATCTCACAAATTATCTAGCACAAGACTTGTCCAATTGTCATCATTTTTGCCCAACATGGGCCCACTTGGGGTGACACGTGTCGCCCTCCTATTGGTCCAAAATATTTCATCTCCCGAAAACATCCATAATGACCAAAATCTCGAAAATAATGTGGGCCCCACAAAATCGTAAATTTTTCCCGTGGGCCCCACGTGACCAATTCTGGAAAATAAAATCCATAATTCTCTTATATTCCAAGAAGTCCAAATACCAAAATTGAGAATCCAATTCCCAATAATAAACCTTTTTCCTTCACGAGGTTCGGAATATTTTCCGTCGGAAATTCAAAATTTTCTTCCCTTTCGTACTTAGTGTTATATTCTCGTATGTACGTCCTCACATACATACTCTGGGACTAGGGGGTGTAACATTCTTCCCCCCTTAGAAACATTCGTCCTGAATGTTCCTTCTAAGTCTCCAAACACACATGCGCCGGTATAGTCTTCACTACTATACTTACAAAACCAATTATGCCACATATGGTGTCACGACCCGACCGGGCAGGTGCCTACACAGGCACCGCACGGTATACATCGAGATAATCAGCGAACATACATGAAACTTATAAAATAACTCAGCGAAATAAAACAACGAGGTTAGCGATGGGCTACCTTCCCGACATACATATACAACCGGCGATCGCCATTTCCTTTACAACCGACCCTCAATATGTGACTACAGGACCTCTAAGAGTTTTACCATAACAGTGGCGGGACAGGGCCCCGCCATACCTGAATATACATGAATCTACAACCTCGGGAAAAGCGTACCAGAGATAAGCCTCGGAGCAAATGGAGCTCTTTCCCAAAATCGACCGAGATCCTAAGAGCAAGGATCACCAACTGTGTACCTAAAACTGCGGGCATGAGCGAAGCCCCGAAGAGTCGAACAACAGTGCGAATATGGAACGGAAATAAGATGCAGTAACAAAACATATCTGTATAAAAGCATAGCGGGGTAAGTATAAAAGGGTAAATACACGAACCTACCATGTCATTACCGTCTCGTGAACTTAATCATACTTTATTATCTTTCCCATTTTTTTCAATAAAAGTTATAGTCACATTCTTACGTACATACTTAGGAAAATCATCAAGTTCACTACCATATAACTTACTTACCTTACATAACATAATCCGGCCTTTATGGAGGACGCCTATATCGCCCGCCCAATGGGGCGCGATAAAATCACGTAGTGCGCCCATAAGGAATCGCGCGGCCCATTTACGGACGCGATAATGTCATATAGTGCGCCCGTAAAGGTATCTTGCCGGCCCATTTACGGGACGCGATAATGTCATATAGTATGCCCGTAAAGGTATCTTGCCGGCCCGTTACGGGGCGATAATGTCATATAGTTTGCCCGTAAGGTATCTTGCCGGCCCATTCGGGGCGATAATGTCATATAAAATCCGAGAATTTAACTCAGCGTACTCGCACCTCTACTCCTTTAGAAAGACTCTTTTCAAATAAAACTTCCCGGAGACTATCAACTATAGTATCAAGTCATTTCAAACTTTCATGACAAGTCACAATAACTTTTAGAAATACATTTACCTTCTAAATCAAGTGACTTCTTCTTAAAAACCTTAAGCAGTTGGTACCTTTAAAACAATTTGCCTTTCTTTATTTCAAATCATTTCTTTGCTTACATTACTGAAGAAAACCATTCTTTTAATCTTCCATAAAGGTGTTATAACCACTTCCCATAAAGCGTTATAACTCTTTATGTCTTAGACAAATTCATTCCTTTTATAACCAAGAGACTTATACTTTCAAATCAAATCACATAGCTTTCAAAATACTTGAAGTCTCTTAACTTTTAAGCAAGTTTCTTAACTTTAGAAATCAAGTCTTTCCAAATCGAGTATTCTATACTTGTAAATCAATTCATTTCTTCCTTTAAGAATCAAGTCCCATAACTTGAAAAATAAAGTCTCTTAACTTTTAAGAATTTGAAATCCATAGCCTTAAAACTTCATACGTAAATTCTTATAAGTTAAGTAACATATACTTTGTGCGTTGTGAATAAGTTATACTTATTTATAACGATCTTATTCAAGTATCCATGATCTAGAAAATGTAATACAATTTTGTCTTATCTTAGTTTCTATGCAGATGGAGAACTCTACTCATTTTAACATAATTGATTGTCATTACATTTTCCTTTATTAGCATTGCGGTGGCTTGGGCGATACTTATTCTCATTTGTTAGTAACTTGGCGAGTCAACTTGACTCCAAATACCTCTAACGACTCTTACCAACATCCCCATAAGACTTGACAAGAACTTGGGATAACCTACACATAACCTTTACATAGAGTAAATCACATACATACCTCTTAACTTCTAAGAGTCGAAGGGAACATGAAATATTACTACATGTCTATTCCATACATAGAATCATGCCAAATGAAGGTCGCGGGTCACATACCTCGCGACGATTATCGACAAGTATCAAAATGCTCCAAAGTACTTCCACCTTGATAGTTATTCCATCCTTCAAGTAGAATCGATATACTTAGTACTTGAACCTATAATGGCCATATCGTCCATTAACTTCTTACTTCAAACGTAGAATATTCTAGGTGCTAAGTCTCTAAATTCTACGAAAAATGGACAACACTTCCTTTGTTTCTACATACTTTGCCACCTTTTTCAAGGCCGAATTCAATAACCAAACACGCCACATTTAAGGCCCGACAATGCAATTAACAATAGGGGATTACCGCCTACTAGGCGTGTAAAATTCCGCTTGAAGCGATATCAAACTAATACAAACTACTAGTCCAATTCGACCACGTTGAGATGCAGCAATACCAATTCCTATCCGATTTCCATTTCAATCAAGTTGTTAGCATAACATGATATCAAGTCGCAATCGATTATAACTACTATAATTTTCAAGTAAGTAACATGCGACGATTCTAATAACGACCAAATTGTAATCGAACTTCACGTGGCTTAAATGACATTTTGGTTTAAGGCTACAATCAATCCATAATACTTATCAAACTTCAACATATAAACTTCATGCTAGAACATGTAAAGCTAACAACAAACAATATATATAATCTTGTAACACTTTTAAGAGACAAGATTATACCTCAACGAATCTTAATCCAACTCCAAATCCGAAGTCGCTCCTTATCAACTTAGAGCCTCTTCAAGACACTTCAATCCGCTACTTGAGACCCTTAGAACAATACTAACCAATTTCCTTCAATCTTCCAAACACAACCTAGAAAAGCAACTAGGTTTTCACCTTGCGACTAATACGAAAACTATCTTTTTCCGAGATTTTTCTATTGAGATACACTTACAATACACTCATGAACCTTGGTTTAAAGTGTGGAGCTTAATGGACAAGAAACAAATTTTTTTTCTCCCTTGAAGCACCCAAACCCGAGAGCCTAGCTTAGCAAGAACAAGAGTTCTTCAAATTTTTCTAAGTGTAAATGCCTTGTCTTGCTACTTAGGATGACTATATAACAACATGGAGGGTTAAGATTAGAACACTTGTGAGGTTTGAATGAGTTTCTACTAAATATCAAGTCTTGTGGTCCCATTGACGAAGTCAATTATCTCAGCTCTTGAGTTGCAAGACTTGTCTTCTAACAAGTCAAATGACCCTTTTGCCCATGCCTAATTTCGTCCAAGGCAACATAAGGGGGTGACACGTGTCGCCCTCCCATTCGTCACAATATTACATTTTCCGACAATTTCATAATTCCGATAAATTTTTACAAGTCTCAAATCTTAACACTTGTGAGTTCTTACGTACGTTCTTAAAACATGTCCTGTAAATACGGGGTGTAACATTCTTCCCCCCTTAGAATCATTCGTCCCAGAATGTTCTTTCGGAGTCAAACTTATAATTAGCGACATAGTTTCCTTTCACAACCCCGACATACCAATAATGCCACGCATGGCCCTAATACCTCGCACACGCATATCTGTCCATCATAAGCCCAAAAGAGATTATCTTTTCGTACTTCCAACTCTTTCTAGCATATACATAGTCTCAATATAATCTGTTCATGACATTTAAACATACCACAACTTTATCATGCATACAAGTTTCTAAAGGGCCAAAGACATACCTGAAATCATATAGGCGGTTCAAAGGACCGCTAAAACTGGGAACTCCCAACATGACCTCTGCCACGGCCTGTCGGTGCATGAACCTCCTGCCTAGCTATTGAAGGTGAAGAACCCGCAATTGATCCAGTAGACGGTGTTGTCCCACCAGTACCCCCTCTATAAGGACACTCTCTTAACATATGGCCTAGACGACCACAAGAAAAACAAGCACCCGTACCGGCGCGACATACCCCAGAATGTAACCTACCACACTAGGCGCATTGAGGAAAAGGTGGCCTCGACTGACTGGAACCCCCATCTCCCTGAGACTCTGAAGCTCTAGAGACCTGACCGGCCCCTGCATTCCCGGGGTTGTAAAACCCCCCGCCGGAAAATTGTGGAGGAGCACTCGGTGCTGGCTGCAATGTAGACCTAGTCTGCTGCTGAGGTTGTCCGCCTCGAAAACTGCCCTGAGACCCTGCTGTCCTGGCCCTCTTGGGCTGGCCTGAGTCAATTTGATCCTCCCTCTCTCTATCCTCTATCCCCTGCGCATAGGCCTGCATCCTAGCAATGTCCATACCGGGCTGAAGAGCCACCCCAAGCATGCATTAATCATATGACGGTCTAGCCCCATCACATAACGATGAACTCTATTTGCCATGTCTGTTACAATGGTGTGCGCATGTCTGGCCAAGGAGTCAAACTCCAGGCTGTACTCCCTGATAGTCCTCCCATTCTGCCTCAAGGTCAAGAATCTATCTACACGGGCTCTCCTCGTCTCGGGAGGCAAAGTGATCCATGAAGGCCTGCGTGAAATCCTCCCAAACAGTGGAAGAGCATACTACCTCTCGGCGGCTCCGTGGCTCGAACGTTCAACGCAATATCGCGTAACGGTGAAGGCTAGCAAAACAGACTCCGTCTCGAGCGCTAAGAACTGCATAGTCATTGTATTGCCGAATGAACTCCTGCGGATCCTCGCCGGACCTCGAACCATAAAACTTGGGCGGATGACAACCGGAAAATCTCGAATCCATGGCCCATCGACTCTAGGGTTAGCTACCGCTCCTGTGTTGCCTACCACTATGCTAGTCAATAGCACGATCGCTCTTCGTAGTCTCTATACTCGACTCGGTGTGGGGTGGAGGCTCGGTGTGCCGGAACCTCTGGAGCTCTTGCGCTCGGCTCCTCTGTGCTTCGGCGTGGTGAACTCGCCGATCCGCCTACTACCTCGGGCATAGTGCGTGGCGAGGCACAGTAACCATCTGCGTACCACTAGCGACTCCTGCTGCTACCTTGCCTTCCGGGCCCACAGTGCGCCAGTGAGGCATAAGCGTTACATAAGAAGGGGTCGAGAGAGGGTTCAACCTACTATGACAACTCTCTGCACGATCTCGAAGAGAAGAATGGAAATCAATCCTAAATGTCCTGCGACCTCACGATTATAGATGTGGTGCACAACCGATAATCAAGACTCTACTAGACACGGTCTGTAGACACTTTCCGAGGACTAACTGCTCTGATACCACTTTTGTCACGACCCGGGCCGGGCGCGGTAGTGCCCTACAGGCACCGCTACAGTATACATCCGAGATAATCAGCGGAACATACATGAAACTTATAAAATAACTCAACAGAAATAAAACAACAGGTTAGCCGATGGGGCTACCTTCCTGGACATACATATACAACTGAAGCAATCGCCTCATTTCCTTTACAAACTGACCATTAATATATGACTACAGACCTCTAAGAGTTTTACCATAACAACAGTGGCGGGACAGGGCCCCGCCATACCCCTGAATATACATGAATCTACAACCTCAGGGAAAACTGTAGCAAGAGATAAGCCTCCGGAGCAAATGGAGCTCTTTCCCAAAAACTGAACCGAGATCCTAAGAGCAAGGATCACCAACCTGTGTACCTAAAACTGCGCGGGCATGAGCGCGGCCCGAAGAAATTCGATTACAACAGTGCAGAATATGGAGCGGAAATAAGTGCGATAAACAAAACATATACGTATAAAAGCATGACAGGGGTAAGTATAAAAAGGGTAAATACCTGAACCTACCATGTCATTACCATCTCGTGAACTTAATCATACTTTATTATCTTTTCCCATTTTTTTTCAATAAAAGTTATAGTCACATTCTTACGTACATACTTAGGAAAATCATCAAGTTCACTACCATTGTTATACCCCGTATTTCCAGGGTATGTACGTGAGGACGTACGTAGAAATTTGAGCCTTAAAGTTAGGCAAGGTTCGAAATTGTACATAACTACCAAAAGAGTCGTTTTTAAATGAAAGCGTTTCCTGACTTTCGTAGGAAAATTCGGCTATTTCATTTATAATTTTGCGGATTTTTCCGAGGCGTAACATTTTGGACCAGCGGGAGGGTGACATGTGTCACCCTCACATTGGAAGCTTAGGAGTGATGGGACGAAATAAGGGCACTTTAGTTGGTAGGATATTTTGTGCAAGTTGGTGTGGTAGATGGATAAGGTGCACATGGCTTAATCCTAGCCCTACACTTGCCTAACACTTGGAAGAATCTTGGCCATTCCTTGACCTATAAATACCCCCTTAGTTGATGAACTTTCTTCATCCAAAAATCATTTTTCCAAGTCTTGAAATCTCTTCCCCTTTGAGAGTTAAAATCGTCCAAACCCTCCCCCTTTGAGTAAGGCCCTTGGCCGAAAGCTTCCCCCTCCCCTTTGTAGTGTTCTAGCCGTGGGGTCCCCCCCCTAGCCTTGTTGTCTCGTATAAATACCCCCTTTTGTGGTATTGAAATACTCTCAAGTATTGTTATAATGCCCAAATACCTTGGCCCAAATACCTTGTAGTATTCCCAGTTACACATACAAAAGCCCAGAAAATACTATTATACTTCCCTCAGTCACAAAAACGAAACCCTAAGTAAATCTTCACCCGTAGTTGAAGTTATTAGTAGAAGTTGGTTAGAACTTCTAAGGGTTGTTTGGAGCGGGTTGGAGCGCGCGGAGTAGGAGCTAAACGTTGCTCAGGATCGACATATAACTTGGATAATTTTGGGCTTATCGAGTTAAACACTCATGACCTTCTGTTGTAATTGGAAATTACATGTTGTAGGAGTATATAGTTAAGTATACTATATATAGAACTGAACATAGTTGTGCGGCAATGTCTTTTGACTTAAGCCTGAATAATACTTACGGCAATGTCTTGCGACTTAAGCCTGAATTTTAAAGAAGTGGCGAGCTGTAATTACATAGGGCGTATTCTGATGAACTTGTGTAGCATTCTTGTGAAGTAGAATTGTACCGCGTCCGGTTAAGCGTGTAAACCCCCGGTTGGCTTGGTAGCGGCCTCGATAGAGGAGGAGAATTACTGTTGCGGGAGGTCTTGCCAATTTTACGTAGAATATTCTACGTCAAGATCTAAAGATATTAATAGGCGCCTTGTGGCCTCTATAGGTTGTAGTACTACGTGTGGAGTGATCTGCTTGGCTTAAAGTGTAGCCAAGCGGTTTGAGGAACTTGGAGCGTTTTGCTATTAGTCGATAATCGTCGCGGTATGTGAACCTCTTCCTATCTGTTCTAGCATGATACGTGTATAACTATGTAGTGCGGTGAGCGTACATATGTTAAATGTATTTGATTGTTTTTAAACATAAAGTGTTATAACGGCTTTATGGGAAGTTGGTTATATGACTCATGTAAATGAGAAATGCTTTGTGGTTTTAAAAGATAAGCGATTTGACTTATAACAGAGCTTGATGGGTGATAATAAAGAACCTTGAAGTATTCTAAAAGATTAAGAAACCTTTTTGAAAGAAGTGTATACTTGGTTTGAAAACATAAGAGTTATACATTTCTATGGTAGTTAGGTGTAACGTCTTAAGAGAGATAAAAGAATGGTTTAATGGTTTAGAAGTTAAGAGACTTATTGTTAAAAGATAAGAGACTTGACTTAATATGGATGTTTGTGTGAAACCTCATTCGTGAGTAATGAGTACTTGGTTTTTAAAAGGAATAATGTTTTACTGATTCGGAAATCAGAATATGTATCGACAAACCCTGCGAGCGTTAATAAAGGAAAATGTATTGAATAATTAAGTATTATTAAAACCGGTAGAAACCTCAATGCATAGAAGCTAAGATGAGACAAAATGATATTACATTTTCTAGATCATGCCGCTTAATAAGATTGATTATGAACAAAAATAACCTATTACTTTATGGCATATGTTACTCAATTGTTTTAAAAGAGATTAAGACATTGAACTATGAAACTTTTCAAAAAAGAGACTTGTGTAATTGAAATTAGGCAAACTGGAACTTTAGGAAAAGAAAGGCATTGTGTTGTCTTAAGATGTTTTAAAACATAAGGTGTTATAACAGCTTTATTGGAAGTTGGTTATAACGACCTTATGAAAACAAAAGAAAGGTTTTATCATTGGTTTTAATGTGGTAACTTGACTTTAAAAAGAGAAGTGTTTTGGTCAAAAGAAAAAGCATGGTGTTGCCTTAATCTGGTTTTAAAAAGGAAAGTATGGAAGTTGTTTTGGTTTACTTAAAAGATATAAGTCACTCTATTTTTATACTACGGGTATCGGGTGACTTTTATAAAAGGAATAGATCTCTTTAAAAGGAATTTAACGTACGTAGTACTTTAGGGTTAAAAAGGACTTGGGCATAAAATGAAAGTACTTCGAGTTGTGTATAAACTTGCCTACGCTTGTTATTGTGAAACTTGCCTATGTTTGTTGTTGTGAAACTTGCCTATGCTTGTTGTTGTGAAACTTGCCTATGCTTGTTGTGATAGCCTTTGTTGTGCAAGAATTGTGTTTCTATACTACCGCGTCTCTCGATGGAGAATTCGGTTGACTTGTTGAGAACTTACTTGGGCGTGGCCGGCGGTGGCGGATAAATTCCGCAGTGCGTTCTGTTGATAGTGTTACTTTTGTTAATCGCTTTGGACATCGCGACACGATCGTGGCGCGGGTATGCTTCCACTTTGATTCCGCGCTTGTTGTCTTATTGTTTCCCTTTGGACATCTTGACACGATCGTGCGCGCGGGTATGCTTCCATTTGGAATCTTTGTCTTATTGTTTCCCTTTGGACCTCTTGACCACGATCGTGGCGCGCGGGTATGCTTCCATTTGGAATCTTGTCTTATTGTTTCCTTTGGACTCTTGACACGATCGTGCGCGCGGGTATCTTCCATTTGGAATGTTGTCTTATTTGTTCCCTTTGGACATCTCGACACGATCGTAGCGCGGGTATGCTCCATTTGGATTCTTTGTCTTGTTGTTATCATATCATGAAATGCCGGCGGTGAGAAAGGTACTCCTGGCGGGATTGATGTTGTGGGCGTGAGACCACGAATTGATATATCTCCCATTACGTGTGTGTCACTTGTAGTTTGGTTATCATACTGTCTCCTGCTTTTATAGACTATTATGATTTCATTTCTAAGATTTTCTGATTTCACATACTTGGTACTGTTGTGCGACCTCGCCCGAGCTGCGTTCATGCCGAAGGTAGTGGTACATCGGCTGTCGATCCCCGCTTTTAGGATCACCTTTCAGCGTATTGGAATCTCCGTTCCTTCGGAGGCTTATCTTTGGTATGTTACCCTGAGTTATGTAGGTCCTTGTACATTCAGGGGTATGGCGGGGCCTGTCCGTCATAGTTGTTGTATAAACCTTAAGTGCAGTTGGCATTATACCGTATTTCAGTATATGCGTAGGCGTGCGTATAAAAGTTTAAAGCCTTGAGTAGGCAAAGTGACTTGGCGATTTATGTTTGTGCCTGACACGTTTAGAGTCGTTTTTAATGAAGCGTTTTCCACGACTTTCGTAGGGAATTTCGGCTATGTCATTTCTAATTTTTGCGGATTTTTCCGAGAGGCGAAATGTGTTGGACCAACAAGAGGCGCCACTTGGCACCTCTCGTTGGTGGACTTCAAATCGTCCATTGGGCGAAAATGGCTAAGCTTGGCACGTTTTTGTGCCTTGGCACAAAGTCAGGGTAGGTAGGATATTTGTGTTTGGTAAATCCTAGCCCTACACTTGCTAACACATGGATTGATCTTGGCCTTTGGTTGGCCGTCCCTTGACCTATAAATACCCCTCTAAGGTTGAAGACTTCTTCATCCAAAATGCCTAAGTCTTGAGAGCCTTCCTCCCCCACCGTGAGGCCTCTTGGCGAGAGATGTCCTCCTCCTTGCCTAGTGGCTCTCGGCCGAGATGTCCCTCCCCTCCTAGTAGTGTGGCGTGGGGTACCCCCTAGCCTAGTTGCTTTGTATAATACCCACTCTCTTGGTAGAAATACTCTCAAAGTATTGTTATAATGCCCAAATTACCTTAGCCGTATACCTTGTTGTATTCTAAGGTTATACCTATCTGAAAAGCCAGAAATACTATTATACTCCGTCAGTCCACCAAACCGAAACCCTAGGAAAATCTCCATGGTTAGTTGGAGTAGTATGAAGAAGTTGGTTAGAACTTCTAAGGGTAGTTGGAGCGGGTTGGAGCGCGCGGAGTTGGAGCTAAGCGATTGCCCGGGATCGACTTTATACTTGGATAATTATGGGCTTAGCGAGGTAAATATCTTGTCCTCTATTGTAATTGGAAATTACATGTTGTTTGAATATATAGTTGTAGTATACTATATATAGTCTTGAGCGTAGTTAGTGGCAATGTCTTTTGACTTAAGCTGAAGAAGCGAAGCTGTAATTACATAGGGCGTATTCTGATAGACTTGTGTAGTAATCTTGTGGAGTAGAATTGTACCGTTCGGGTTAGATGATTAACCCCTGGTTGGCTTGGTAGCGGCCGTTAGAGGAGGAGATTTCTGCTGTTGCGGGGAGAGTCTTTGCCAAATTTTACGTAGAATGTTCTACGTTAAGATCTAGATTTTAATAAGCGCCTTGTGGCCTTATAGGTTGAAGTGCTCGTGTGACGTAATCTTACGGACTAAGGAGTAGTCGGCGGTTTGAGGTACTCGGGCGTTTTGCTATTAGTCGATAATCGTCGCGAGGTATGTGAACCTCTTCTATCTCTTACAGCATGAAATGTGTGAACTATGTGATACGGTGAGCGTACGTGTGCTAAATGTATTTGATTGGTTTAAAACATAAAGTGTTATAACGGCTTTATGGGAAGTTGGTTATAACGACTTTATGTTGGTGAGAAAATACATATGGTTTTTAATAAGGTAAGCGATTTGAATTATAAGCGGCTTGTTATGTGTTAATAAAGAACTTGAAGTATTTTAAAAGATTTTGGAATCATTTTGAAAGAAGAAGTAATACTTGGTTTTGAAAACTTAAGAGTTATGCTAGCTTTATGGGAAGTTAGGTATAACGGCTTAAGAATGTTTTCTTGATTTGGAAATCGAATGTGTATCGACAAACCACTGCGGCGTTAATAAAAGGAAATGTTTTGACTAATTAAGTATTATTAAAACCGGAGAAACTTCCATCTGCATAGAAGCTAAGATGAGACAAAATGATATTTCTAGATCACAATTTCTTGTAATAAGATTGTAATAAACAAGAATATCCTACTCACATATAAGACTTATGTTTCTCAGTTGTTTAAAGGAGAATTATATTCTTAAATGAATAAGACTATGAACTACGAAACCTTTCTAAAATAAGAAGCGTGAACATTTGAAATTAGGCAAACTTGGGCGTTTGGAAAATAATGTTGTTATTTGATTTTACAAAGGTAAGTGTTTTGGTTTATTTAAAAAAATGATCACTCTATTTTATACTACGGGTATTGTGTGACTTATGTAACGCCGAACCGGGCGATTCAGTGCCTTACCCGGGCACCTAGTGATACAACATCGAGAAAACCGGTGGAAAATAAAACATGAATCATGAAACAAGAGATATAATAAATAGGCAGACCAAGCGATTGCCTTGGTATATACATAAAACCCGAACAGTTTAATCCTTTTACAACCACCGCCACAGTTCTACGGACTCTAAGATTTACAACGACTATGGCGGGGCGGGGCCGCCATACCACAGATGTACGGAACCTACAACTCGGGGAACACATACCAAAAGATAAGCCTCGGAAAGCGGAGCTTCCCAAACTTGGCGAGATCACGAGGCGAGGATCCACGACCGATGTACCTCTACTGCGGCATGACGGCCCGAAGGAGGTCGACAACGGTACCAAGTATGTGAAATCACAAATCGTAAATGAAATCATAATAGCTTAACAAGCGGGAGACATGTATGATAACCAAAATACTGATGCAACATAAGCGGTCCGTCGGGGACTCACGCCCTCAAAGTCACCACTCAAATGTAACTATGGGTCTCACGCCCATAACATCCATCATGTTCGCATCATGGCCGCATGCCCCCGGAATACTGCCTCGGTGTAGACATGTCCATGACGCAACAATAATAACAAGGCGCGTGGCCACGTGCCGGAATCTTGCATCGGTGTAGACATGCCCATGTAACCTCAATAAGAATATCTTGGTCAACCACGCGCGTGGCCACGTGCCCGGAATCTTGCATCGGTGTAGACACGTCCATGTTGCAACAATAATAACAAGGCGCGTGGCGCGTACCGAATCGCATCGGTGTAGACATGTCCATGTTACCTCAATAACAATATACTGGGTGGTCAACCCTGCCGCATGGCCACATGCCCCCGGAATACTGCATCGGTGTAGACATGTCCATGTGACATCAACAACAAGGCGATAATCAAAATGAAACATACGTGGAATTCTCCATCGCGCGGCCGCGTCAGTAAGTTCTCAACAAGTCAACCGGCCCTCTATCGAGAGACACGGTAACACAGAAATACCACACTGGCACAACAAAGGCTATCATCACAAGCATAGGCAAGTTTCACAACAACAAGCATAGGCAAGCTTCACACAACTCAAAGTACTTTCATATTATGCCAAAGTCCGGGTTTTTAACCCCAAAGTACTACATACGTTAAGTTCTTTTTAAAAGAGATCCATTACTTTTATAAAAGTCACCCGATACCCGTAGTATAAGAATGACCAACCCACATCCCTTTTCAAAATCAAGTAACAACATTCTTTTCCTAAGTTCCAGTTTGCCTAGTTTCAATTACTCAAGCTTCTCATTTTCAAATGGTTTCATAGTTCATAAACTTAATCACTTGATTCCTCTTTAGAACAATTGAGTAATATAAGTCTCACGTGAGAGTAGGTTATTCTTGTTTACAACATTCTTATTACAGCAGCCATGATCTAGAAAATGTAATATCATTTTGTCTCATCTTAGTTTCTATGCAGATGGAGGTTTCTCTTGGTTTTAATACAATTCATCATTATTCAATACATTTTCCTTTATTAGCATTTGCGATGGTGCAGCCGATACACATTCGATTTCGAAATCAGTAAAACATTATCCCTTTAAATAAAATCAAGTACTCATTACTCACGAATGAGGTTTCACACAAACATTCACATTAAAACAAATAAGTTAAGTCTCTTATCTTATAAGATCAAGTCTCTTAACTTCTAACATAATTAAACCATTCTTAAGCCGTTATACCTAACTTCCCATAAAGCTAGTATAACTCTTAAGTTTTCAAAGCACAATACTACACTTCTTTCAAAACGATTCATAAATCTTTTGAAATACTTCAAGTTTTATTATAACGCCCCAAGCCAGTTATAAATCAAATCAATTATCTTTTAAAAACCACAACCCATTTTCTTACCTACATAAAGCTGTTATAACCAACTTCCCATAAAGCCGTTATAACACTTTATGTTTCAAACCAATCAAATACATTAAACACATGTACGTCTACCGTACTACATAGTTACACACATATCATGCTAGAAGAGATAGGAAGAGGTTCACATACCTCGCGACGATTTAACGACAATAAGCAAAATGCTCCAAGTACTACAACCTTGCTAGCCCTTTCCACTCCTCGAGTAGAATACGCTACTCTTAGTACTTTCACCTATAAAGGCCACAAACGTCTATTAAATCTTAATCACACGTTACCATCTTTCTCTGAGAAAATTCGGCACCTCCCGCAACAGCGTAAATCTCCTCCTCTATCGAGGTCGGCTACCAAGCCAACCAGGGGGGGGGTTAACACGTCTAACCGGACGCGTACAATTCTACTACACAGTAATGCTACATAAGTCTACTGTAATACAACCCTAGGTAATTACAGTTCAGTTCTTCTCTTTATTATCCTTCTATGTGATTACTGTTCAATTCTTCATTCTTCAGCTTAAGTCAAAGACATTGCCATAATACTAAGTTGATTCTATATATAGTATATAACACTATATATTCAACACTTAAGTAATTTCCAATTACAATAGGGGACAAGATATTTACCTCGATAAGCCCAAAATTATCAGAGTTTAAAGTCGCTCTGAGCAAGGTTCAGCTCCTCCTCCGAGTGCTCCAATCCGCACCAAACAACCCTTAGAAGTTCTACGCAACTTCTACTCCATACTTCAACAACGGGTGAAGATTTTCCTTAGGGTTTCGTGTAGAGGCTAAGGAAAGTATAATCGTGTTTTCCGGGTTTTTCGTACAAAGGGTACTTTGGAAAGTACTACAAGGTATATGGGCTAAAGTATTTTGGACATTATAACAATACTTAGGAGAGTATTTCTATACCACAACAAAGGGTATTATACGAAAACAACTAGGCTAGAGGGGTACCCAGCAAGGCACCACCAAAGGGGGAGCGGCAAAGGGGAAAGGGGTGTGGTGGGCCAATTTCACAAGGGAGGGAGGAAGAGAACTTCAAGACTTAGGCAATTTGTGGATGAAGAAAGTCTTCACAAAGGAGCTATTTATAGGCCAAGCAAAGGCCAACCAATGGCCAGATCCATCCATGTGTTAGGCAAGTGTAAGGCCAAGATCAAGCCAAGTGCACCCACAAAACACTCCACAAAACACTCCACAAAACAAGCCACAAAACAAGGCACAAAAGGAGGACCAATCGGCCAAGGCCAAGCCCCCTCTTTGCCGTCAATGAGGGTGACAAGTGTCACCCTCCGTTAATCCAAAAATGTTCGTCGCTCGGAAAAATCCGCAAAAATACTAAATGACATAGCGGAATTTTCCCAACGTAAAATTTGTTGAAGCGTTTAGTGCGAAGCGACTCTAATCGGCACTGTGCCCAAATTCGAATCGAATGCCTAACTTAAGGCTCAATTTCGTGCGTCGTCCATACGCATACTGCGGAAATACGGTATAACATTCATCCCCTTAGAAACATTCGTCCGAATGTTCCTTCAGTCTCAAAACAACGGCGTCGATAGTCTTCACGCTATCGTCACGAAAACAATCATGCCACACTGGCCACAAAACATACGTTCACTTTTCCGCTTTCGTAGTACTCGTCACGAACACTCGAACTCGTTCTAGTATCCGTACCACACCATCAACGCCGTTTCCAACCTCGAGTCACTACCTCGAAACTTGGTCATCTCGCTAACCTCGATTTCCTAAGGCCATTCGGCCTTCACGAACTGATTCGATCGACGCGTCCACGAACTCATACGATGGTCATCTAAACTTGGGCCTAGCACCCTCGTGACCCTACCACCTGGCGGGACCACCCAGAACTGACCCCACCCCAAACCGGGTTACGGGTTGACCCGCAAATGGTCCTCAACCCGACCCCCAACCGCGCCAACTCTTGTTCCCCGATCCGGAACAATCTTACTATTTCACATCATGAAAGCTACCACTTCCATCTCACACTACCCAGGGACTTACCCTTTTCACTAACCAGGTTTCTAAATCACATTTTAGCACAAAGCTATCCAAACATAACATTAAACACATCAACAACATCAATACAAACAAAACTCTAGAGGGTTAAGGATATACCTGAAACTAGGCGGTTCAAGGACCGCTAAAACTGGGAACTTCCACCGCGACCTCTACCGTGGCCCGCAACTGCTCTAGTAGTCTGTGCTATCCTACCAGTGCTACCCCTGGTCGGACAGTCTCTCGTCATATGGCCCTGTTGGCCGCAAGAATAACAAGCTCCCTTGGTACTACGACACTCCCCGAAATGCGGTCTACCACATCGGCCACACCGAGGTAGGGGTGACTGCATCTGGCCAACACCCCTACTCCCCTGATCATCTGAAACCTGGGAGCCCTGACCTGCTCCTGAATATCCCAAGGGTCCCGAAGGCTGCGGAGGACTACTCTGCAATGGCGGAGGTACATAACTAGTCTGCTGCTGAGGCGGTCCGCCTCGAAAGTCGCCAAAATATCCGACCGTCCTGGCCTTCTTCTGCTGAAAGCGGTCCACCCGTCGATCTCTGCGCTCCTCGCACCCAAGTGCATGAGCCTGAATGCGGGCAATGTCCATGCCCGGCTGAAGAGAAACACCCGAACAACTCTCTGCTAGGTAATCATCGAGCCCTGTAACATATCGGTGCACTCGATCCTCCATACTAGCTACTAATGCGGGAACATACCGGGCCAATGAGTCGAACTCCACATTGTACTCCCGAACTGTACGCCCGTTCTGCCTCAACATCAAAAATCTGTCGGCCCGAGCCCTCCTCATTTGTGGAGGCAAGAAATGTGCCAGGAAGGCCCCCGAAAACTCGTCCCAAACGGCTGGAAGTGCATGCTCTCCCCGGGAAAGCTCCCACGAGTCAAACCAATCGACTGCGGTATCACGCAGCCGATGCGAACCAAATGTCACAGACTCAGTCTCTGAAGCCTTGATCACCCGCATGATCCTCTGCAACTGACGGATGAACTCCTGCGGATCATCCTCCGGTCTCGACCCGTAAAACTCAGGCGGGCTACAACTAAGGAAATCCCGTAGCCTCAAACTGTCTGCCCTCGGGTGCACTACAGTCTTCTTTGGGCTAGGCTGCTGCGTCCAGCCTATCCTCATATCGGCCTGACCACGGCCAATAGCGAGCCATCTCGCGTGACCCGTATCCCGCTCGGTGTGGGGTGGAGGCTCAGTCTTGTAGTCTCGGCGACCACTGCTGCGGCTCTAAACTCTATTTGGTCTTTGGCGGCGTGCAAAACTCGCCGTCGGGCACTACCTCAGTCTTGGCGGGCCTGCGCCCTCGTACTCCTCTGAATCACACTAGCAGCTCCCTCGGCTGCCTTGCCCTTCTGGGCCATGGTTGCCTTTCGCAGAGGCATAACTGGTAAAAACGAAACACGTCAGAGGGGTCCAACTTACAACACAGCTCTAAGGCACGATCTCAGAATGAGAAGAATGGAAACCAATCCTAAATGTCCTATAGCCTCACGATTATAGATGTGGTGCACAACACACGATAATCAAGACTCTACTAGACACGATGCAGACACTTTCCGAGGACTAAGCGCTCGATACCACTTTGTAACGCCCGAACCGGGCCGTTCGGTGCCTTACCGGGCACCTAGTGATACAACATCGAGAAAACCGGCGGAAAATAAAACATGAATCATGAAACAAGAGATATAATAAATAGGCAGGCCAACCAAAGCATTTGCCTTGGTATATACATAAAACCCGAGCAGTTTAATCCTTTTACAACCACCGCAACAGATTCTGCACCTCTAAGATTTACAACGACTATGACGGACGGGGCCCGCCATACCACGAATGTACGAACCTACAACTCGGGAACACATACCAAAAGATAAGCCTCGGAGAAGCGGAGCTTCCCAAACTGGCCCGAGATCACGAGGCGAGGATCCACGACCGATGTACCTCTACTGCGGCATGAGCGGCCCGAAGGAGTCGGTCTGACGGTACCAAGTATGTGGCTGTCAAATCTTGTAAATGAAATCATAATAGCTTAACAAGCGGGAGGCATGTATGATAACCAAAATACGATGCAGCGACATAAAGCGGTCAAGTCGGGGACTCACGCCTCAAAGTCACCACTCAAATATAACTATGGGTCTCACGCCCATAACATCCATCATGTTCGCATCATGGCGCGTGCCGGAATCGCCTCGGTGTAGACATGTCCATGATGCAACAATAATAACAAGGCGCGTGGCCACGTACCGAGGAATCTTGCATCGGTGTAGACATGCCCATGTAACCTCAATAAGAATATCTTGGTCAACCTGCGCATGGCCACGTGCCGGAATCTGCATCGGTGTGAACCGTCCATGTTGCAACAATAATAACAAGGCGCGTGGCGCGTACCGGAATCTTGCATCGGTGTAGGCATGTCCATGTTACCTCAATAACAATATCTTGGGTGGTCAACCTGCGCGTGGCCACATGCCCCCGGAATACTGCATCGGTGTAGACATGTCCATGTGACATCAACAACAAGACAGTAATCAAAATGGAAACATACCCGTGGAATTCTCCATCACTGCCAGCACGTCCAAGTAAGTTCTCAACAAGTCAACCGGCCCTCTATCGAGAGACACTGTAACACAGAAATACCACACTGGCACAACAAAGGCTATCATCACAAGCATAGGCAAGTTTCACAACAACAAGCATAGGCAAGCTTCACACAACTCAAAGTACTTTCATATTATGCCAAAGTCCGGGTTTTTAACCCCAAAGTACTACATACGTTAAGTTCTTTTATAAGAGATCCATTACTTTTATAAAAGTCACCCGATACCGTAGTATAAGAATGACCAACCCATCCCTTTTCAAAATCAAGTAACAACATTCTTTTCCTAAGTTCCGGTTTGCCTAGTTTCATTACTCGAAGCTCATTTTCAAATGGTTTCATAGTTCATAAACTTAATCACTTGATTCTCTTTAGAACAATTGAGTAATATAAGTCTCACGTGAGAGTAGGTTATTCTTGTTTACAACATTCTTATTACAATGACCATGATCTAGAAAATGTAATATCATTTTGTCTCATCTTAGTTTCTATGCGGATGGAGGTTTCTACTTGGTTTTAATACAATTCATCATTATTCAATACATTTTCCTTTATTATTTGCGGTGGTGCTGTCGATACATTCGATTTCGAAATCGGTAAAACATTATCCCTTTAAATAAAATCAAGTACTCATTACTCACGAATGAGGTTTCACACAAACATTCACATTAAAACAAATAAGTTAAGTCTCTTTATCTTATAAGATCAAGTCTCTTAACTTCTAACATCGATAAACCATTCTTAAGCCGTTATACCTAACTTCCCATAAAGCTAGTATAACTCTTAAGTTTTCAAAGCACAATACTACACTTCTTTCAAAGCGATTCATAAATCTTTTGAAATACTTCAAGATTTTATTATAACGCCCCAAGCGGTTATAAATCAAATCAATTATCTTTTAAAAACCACAACCCATTTTCTTACCTACATAAAGTCATTATAACCAACTTCCCATAAAGCCGTTATAACACTTTATGTTTCAAACCAATCAAATACATTAAACACGTATCGTCTAGGTACTACATAGTTACACACATATCATGCTAGAAGAGATAGGAAGAGGTTCACATACCTCGCGACGATTTAACGACAATAAGCAAAATGCTCCAAGTACTACAACGCACTAGCCCTTTCCACTCCTCGGTAGAATCGCTACTCTTAGTACTTTCACCTATAAAGGCCACACGTCTATTAAATCTTAAACACACGTTCCCATCTTTCTACTGAGAAAATTCGGCCTCACATAGCAGCGTAAATCTCCTCCTCTATCGAGGTGGCTACCAAGCCAACCGAGGTGTTAACACGTCTAACGGACGCGTACAATTCTACTACGGTAATGCTACATAAGTCTCATGTAATACAACCCTAGGTAATTACAGTTGATTCTTCTCTTTATTATCCTACATGTGATTACTGTTCAATTCTTCATTCTTCAGGCTTAAGTCAAAAGACATTGCCATAATACTAAGTTCAGTTCTATATATAGTATATAACACTATATATTCAACACTTAAGTAATTTCCAATTACAATAGGGGGACAAGATATTTACCTCGATAAGCCCAAAAATTATCCGAGTTTAAAGTCGCTCCTGAGCAAGGTTTAGCTCTCCTCAAGTGCTCGATCCGCGTAAACAACCCTTAGAAGTTCTACGCAACTTCTACTCCATACTTCAACAACGGGTGAAGATTTTCCTTAGGGTTTCGTGTAGAGGCTAAGGAAAGTATAATCGTGTTTTCCGGGTTTTTCGTACAAAGGGTACTTTGGAAAGTACTACAAGGTATATGGGCTAAAGTATTTTGGACATTATAACAATACTTAGGAGAGTATTTCTATACCACAACAAAGGGTATTATCTGAAAACAACTAGGCTAGGGGGTACCCACGGCCAGAGCACCACCAAAGGGGAGCTCTCGGCAAAGGGGAAAGGGGTGTGGTGGGCCAATTTCACAAGGGAGGAGGAAGAGAACTTCAAGACTTAGGCAATTTGTGGATGAAGAAAGTCTTCACAAGGAGCTATTTATAGGCCAAGCCAAGGCCAACCAATGGCCAAGATCCATCCATGTGTTAGGCAAGTGTAAGGCCAAGATCAAGCCAAGTGCACCCACAAAACACTCCACAAAACACTCCACAAAACAAGCCACAAAACAAGGCACAAAGGAGGGACCAATCGGCGAGGCCAAGCCCCCTCTTTGCCGTCAATGAGGTGACAAGTGTCACCCTCCGTTAATCCAAAAATGTTCCGTCGCTCGGAAAAATCCATAAAAAATACTAAATGACATAGCGGAATTTTCCCAGCGTAAGGCTGTTGAAGCGTTTCGTCGAAGCGACTCTAATCGGCTTTGTGCCCAAATTCGAATCAATGCCTAACTTAAGGCTCAAATTTAAATGCGTCGTCCATACGTACATACTGCGGAAATACGGGTATAACATTATGTGAAAGCGGATCTTTTAAAAGATTTAATGTATGAAGTACTTTGGGGTAGATACGAACTTGTTAGCTTAAAGTACCTTGTGTGAATAACTTGATTGTGTTGGTTTGAGATAGCCTTGTAAATACTTTCTTGTTGATGTGATAAGTGAAAATGTTAGGATGCTACGTGTGTTAGTATCTTGTGTGATCGTGATGTAAGGGGTCATTCTTGTTGTGCTTACGTTGTTAAGCGTTAAGCGTGTACTATTATTGTATCACATACCCTTTGACTTATTATACAGGGCTTGCCACCCTTGATCGGGTCTTCGGCTATGTGGTCCTCGTGACTATGCGGTCGCGGTAGCTCGGGATTGATCATTCGGGTGTTTAGCACGATGCGGGGATTCCTATGCGATGCATTGAGACTATCGGTCTTTTGAGACTATGCGGGTTGCGGGAGCCTAGGCGGATACCGAGGTTAGGCTGCGCCGATGCGGGGTATACCTCGAGTGATGCAGGACCATGATTAGGAATACCTCATGCGGGTCGTGTGTGACCTATGCGGGCTGCGAGAGTTCGAGGATAGACACGCATTGATATTGCGAGGCGAGTGGCGGCCGATCATGTAGTGCGGTCTAGAAAGACCTCGGGATACGGTTGTGGTATTTTTGGTGCGTGGGTCTTAGTAGTCGGCTATGCCTTCGTACTTGCCCGTGCGGTTTTATTGTGATAACTTTGAGGCGTGAGTCCACGACTTGACATATTTGCTTATTTATTGGTGAGCGTAGTTTGGTTATCATACATGTCTCTGCTTTATATAGACTACTATGATTTCATTCTGATGTTATTTTGATTTCACATACTTGGTACTGTTATGCTTGACCTCCTTGGGCTGCGTTCATCCGCGAGTAAAGGTACACGATCATTGATCCTCGCTCTTAGGAGTCACGATTCGGCATTTGGGAAAGCTCCGTTTCTCGGAGGCTTATCGATGGTATAGTCCTGTTGTTGTAGGTGTTTACATTCAGGGGTATGGCGGGGCCCTGTCCCGCCATTGTTGTCGTATCATTTCTTAGAGGTCTGTAGTACTGTCGTGGGCAGGGTTTGTGAAAAGGATTAAACTGTTCATTTGTAAAAGTTGTTATTTATATATCTTAGAAAGGCAAGTTTTCCCTCAATTCTTGTTTTGTACTTCACTTGTTTCATGTATATGTTTTATGTTCGTGATTACTCGATGTTGGGTCACTAGGGTGCGGGGTAAGGCACGATCCACGGGCGGTTGGTCGTGACAAAAGTGGTATCGAAGCGATTAATCCTCGGAAAGTGTCTACGACCGTATCGATGAGTCTTGATTATCGGTGTGTTGTGCACCACACCATAATCGAGGAGGATATAGGTATTTAGGATTGGTTTCTATTCTTCTCACTCTGAGATCGTGCCTTAGAGTTGTGTTGTAAGTTGGACCTACAGCGAAATTATTTCCACTTATCATTATGCCTCGCGCGTGGCAACGGGCCGGAGGGCAAAGCGGCCGGGAGGCTGCGAGTAGAGTTGAGGGTGGCAGGGCTCGGGCCCAACCATTACCTAGGGTAGTGCTTCATTCGGGGAGTTCTGCGGCGTCACTAGCCCGGCGAGTTTAGCGCGGCGGCGATTCTGCTGCGGCCATGATATTTGAACCTTGATTCGCGGCCGGGAGCAGTGAGTATAGAGTATACCGATGTACGCGAGTCTTGATGACTATCTAAGAGAGGTTGTGTAAGTAATTCTTGATTAAGCTTGAGCATGGCTGTGGTCGGGCTTATGCGCGTGGCCGGCGTAGAGATCGGCGGGTTAACAAAGGGCGAGAAGGGGCGGCGGCGTGAGTCCTTTAGTAATTTTCGGCGAGTCGCCTCACCAGATTAGATATGCACCTCGCGGTCAGAGTGGTCTTCACGGATTTCGGGGCGTTCGGGGTATGCAGGAGTTGAGTCGAACTCCGGGGCTTCGGTTCGCGATGTGTGAGCGTCATCGGGAATGTCGTCTTTGTTGGTACTTGTTGTACTGCGGCCGCGAGGCCATGTGTCGAAGAATGTCCTTGTAGGAGGACTTAGCCTGAGATTGGTGGGTAGTTCGTCATCTTCCTTAGCTATAAGCCTGCAGGCGAGTTTGATTAGAACGACTAAGGGGAGTGAAGCAGTAGATATATATATATCTTTAAACCTCTAGAGTTTCGATTATGTGATAAGGTGAGTATACCTTAAGTGCTATGTTACGATAGCGATGTGTTAGTTGTGTTTAGAAATGATGGTGGTTTAACCGAGTAAGATTTTGGGGGTTAGAGACGGCTTTAACCTTTGAATGTTTTACGTAAAGACCTTAGAGGTAAGGCCATCTCGAGTAGAGGTGTAGTGTTATGTTTGACCCTTGTCGGAAGTGCATAGTGCGTGAGTTATGTTAGGATAGGTCCTAGTAGTGTGGAATGAAAGGGGGTAGTTGAGCTAAGAAGACCGCTAGGTTTTCGAAACGTGATTAGTGAGATTGTTCCGAATCGGGGAGCTAGTATTGTGCGCGTTGCCGGGTCGGGTTGAGGCCACGTTGCGGGTCAAACCGCGGTAGGTTTGGTGGTGGGGTCAGGTTGTGGTGGTCCCGCTTTGTGTTAGGGTTGTGAGGGTGTTAGGCCCAAGTGTAGTTAACGGCGTCACGAGTTCGTGGATGCGTTCGACGGTGGTCGGGCGATGGGAGCAGCCCGTCGTGTTCTTGATCGGGGCCAGTTTACTCGTGTGTTGGGTTATACGAAGGTTGTAAGGCTGCAGGTGCCTACCTTCACCTTATGTCGAACAGTGAAGCCCAGGTTATGGCTATTTTCGTTTTCTAAAAAGTTTTACCAGGCAAGGATAGGCACTCAGGTGAGTCTCAGAATCACATTCGCCCTCGGGCCAGTGTTTGGATTTCAGGGATAGTTGTGGGGATTGTTGTCTCCTGTGGAGGTAGTGTTTAAGCTACCATTTCAGTGTTCGGATATTGCCTTATGAAGCCTTGTAAGGGCGGAAGTGTAAGTTGCCGGTCGATTGGTTCGATGTTGGCAAGATTCAGATAGTTAGTTGAGACTTGTTCCGGTGTGGATAGTGAGAAGCTTGTCTAGAAGAAGTTCTGGCAGCTCAGAGGAATTGTGCGGATAATCGGCGACGACGCTTAGAGTTCAGGTTGACGGTCGGTCTTCTTGAAAGCACCACCCCGGGTTGGGGGTGACGAGTTAGGAATACAGAGGGAACTTAGCCCGAGTTACTTTGGGCCTTTGTGAGTTCATGTGAAGGATAGGCGGGTTGCCTATATGTTAGCTTTCTTGTCCGACTTAGGAAGCGATGCGTCCGGTCTTTCGTATTGTTATGATCGGGAAAGTATCGGAGATCCATCAGTGTTCGATTAATGATGACCACGTTAGAGATAGTAACCCGAGTTTTGGAAGCGGGCGATGTCGAAATGTGGTAAGAGTTCGAGTGTCACGGCGCCTTAGGGATCGCATGCGATCGATGCCGTTTGTTGGGTCGCCGGAGTGACACTAGAACCTCGCGGCAAAGTGACAAAAGTGGTATCAGAGGTATCGCGAGCATAGATGTGATCATTTTTTTTTTTTTGTAAAAGAAGGTGCGAAAGAAGTATATTATAGACCCCGGTGAGAGGTGTTATGGTGATGATAGAGGTGTTTCCTCGTGGACTTGGATGTA
Source organism: Przewalskia tangutica (assembly GCA_029844215.1). Taxonomy (NCBI): domain Eukaryota; kingdom Viridiplantae; phylum Streptophyta; class Magnoliopsida; order Solanales; family Solanaceae; genus Przewalskia; species Przewalskia tangutica. The sequence continues at coordinate 238,792 of JAQGDG010000168.1, read as the reverse complement.
GGCTTTTTGCGCAAGTTGTTTCTGTGGCCATGTGTGGCAAGGATTGTTCTCGTAAGTATAGTAGTGAAGACTATACTGGCGCGCGTTTGTCTTGAGATTTAAAGGGAACATTCGGGACGAATGTTTCTAAGGAGGGGAGAATGTTATACCCCGTATTTCCAGTATGCGTAGGCGTGCGTATAAAAGTTTAAAGCCTTGAGTAGGCAAAGTGACTTGGCGATTTATGTTTGTGCACAACACGTTTAGAGTCGTTTTTCGACGAAAGCGTTTTCCACGACTTTCGTAGGGAATTTCGGCTATGTCATTTCTAATTTTTGCGGATTTTTCGAGAGGCGAAATGTGTTGGACCAACAAGAGGCGCCAGCACCTCTCATTGGTGGACTTCAAATCGTCCGTTGGGCGAAAATGGCTAAGCAGCACGTTTTGTGCCTTGGCACAAAGTCAAGGGTAGGTAGGATATTTGTGTTTGGTAAATCCTGGCCTACACTTGCTAACACATGGATTGATCTTGGCCTTTGGTTGGCCATCCCTTGACCTATAAATACCCCTCTAAGGTTGAAGACTTCTTCATCCAAAATGCCTAAGTCGTGAGAGCCTTCCCACTCCCCCACCGTGAGGCCTCTTGGCAGAGATGTCCCTCACTTGCCTAGTGGCTCTCGGCGAGATGTCCCTCCACTCCTAGTAGTGTGGCGTGGGGTACCCACTGCCTAGTTGCTTTCGTATAATACCCCCTCTCTTGGTAGAAATACTCTCAAAAGTATTGTTATAATGCCCAAATTACCTTAGCGTATACCTTGTTGTATTCTAAGGTTATACTATCTGAAAAGCCCAGAAATACTATTATACTCCCGTCAGTCACCAAACCGAAACCCTAAGGGATAATCTCCATGGTTAGTTGGAGTAGTATGAAGAAGTTGGTTAGAACTTCTAAGGGTAGTTTGGAGCGGGTTGGAGCGCCTTGAGTTGGAGCTAAGCGATTGCCAGGATCGACTTTATACTTGGATAATTATGGGCTTAGCGAGGTAAATATCTTGTCCTCTATTGTAATTGGAAATTACATGTTGTTTGAATATATAGTTGTAGTATACTATATATAGTCTTGAGCGTAGTTAGTGGCAATGTCTTTTGACTTAAGCAAGAAGAAGCTGACTCAGTAATTACATGGGCGTATTACGATGAACTTGTGTAGTAATCTTGTGGAGTAGAATTGTACGGTTCGGGTTAGATGATTAACCTTACTGGTTGGCTTGGTAGCGGCCGTTAGAGGAGGAGATTCTGTTGTTGCGGGAGAGTCTTGCCAAATTTTACGTAGAATGTTCTACGTTAAGATCTAGATTTTAATAAGCGCCTTGTGGCCTTATAGGTTGAAGTGCTACGTGTGGCGTAATCTTACGGACTAAGGGTAGTCGACGGTTTGAGGTACTCGGGCGTTTTGCTATTAGTCGATAATCGTCGCGAGGTATGTGAACCTCTTCCTATATCTTCTAGCATGAAATGTGTGAACTATGTGTGCGGTGAGCGTCACGTGTGCTAAATGTATTTGATTGGTTTAAAACATAAAGTGTTATAACGGCTTTATGGGAAGTTGGTTATAACGACTTTATGTTGGTGAGAAAATACATATGGTTTTTAATAAGATGGCGATTTGAATTATAAGCGGCTTGTTATGTGTTAATAAAGAACTTGAAGTATTTCAAAAGATTTTTGGAATCATTTTGAAAGAAGAAGTAATACTTGGTTTTGAAAACTTAAGAGTTATGCTAGCTTTATGGGAAGTTAGGTATAACGGCTTAAGAATGTTTTCTTGATTTGAAATCGAATGTGTATCGACAAACCAACTGCGGCGTTAATAAAAGGAAATGTTTTGACTAATTAAGTATTATTAAAACGAGAAACTTCCATCTGCATAGAAGCTAAGATGAGACAAAATGATATTTCCTAGATCACGGTTCTTTGTAATAAGATTGTAATAAACAAGAATATCCTACTCATATATGACTTATGTTTCTCAGTTGTTTAAGGAGAATTATATTCTTAAATGAATAAGACTATGAACTCTGAAACCTTTCTAAAATAAGAAAGCGTGAACATTTGAAATTAGGCAAACTTGGGCGTTTGGAAAATAATGTTGTTATTTGATTTTACAAAGGTAAGTGTTTTGGTTTATTTAAAAAGCAGTCACTCTATTTTATACTACGGTATTGTGTGACTTATGTGAAAGCAACGGATCTTTTAAAAGATTTAATGTATGAAGTACTTTAGGGGTAGATACGAACTTGTTAGCTTAAAGTACCTTGTGTGAATAACTTGATTGTGTTGGTTTGAGATAGCCTTGTAAATACTTTCTTGTTGATGTGATAAGTGAAAATGTTAGGATCTACGTGTGTTAGTATCTTGTGTGATCGTGATGTAAGGGGTCATTCTTGTTGTGCTTACGTTGTTAAGCGTTAAGCGTTGTACTATTATTGTATCACATACCCTTTGACTTATTATACAGGGCTTGCCACCCTTGATGCGGGTCTTCACGGCTATGCGGTCCTCGTGACTATGCGGTCGCGGTAGCTCGGGATTGATCATTAGGGTGTTTAGCGATGCGGGGATTCCTATGCGATGCTGTTGAGACTATGCGGTCTTTTGAGACTATGCGGGTTGCGGGAGCCTGGCGGATACCGAGGTTAGGCGCCCGATGCGAGGTATACCTCGGTGATGCAGGACCATGATTCGAGGAATACCTCATGCGGGTCGTGTGTGACCTATGCGGGTGCGAGAGTTCGAGGATAGACACGCGCATTGATATTGCGGGCGAGTGGCGGCCGATCATGTGGTGCGGTGCAGAAAGACCTCGGGATCTGATTTGTGGTATTTTTGGTCTTGTGGGTCTTAGTAGTCGGCTATGCCTTCGTACTTGCCGTCACGGTTTTATTGTGATAACTTTGAGGCGTGAGTCACGACTTGACATATTTGCTTATTTATTGGTGAAGCGTAGTTTGGTTATCATACATGTCTCCCGCTTTATATAGACTACTATGATTTCATTCTGATGTTATTTTTGATTTCACATACTTGGTACTGTTATCGACCTCCTTGGCTGCGTTCATGCCGCGAGTAAAGGTACACAGATCATTGATCCTCGCTCTTAGGAGTCACGATTCGGCATTTGGGAAAGCTCCGTTTCTCGGAGGCTTATCGATGGTATAGTCCTGTTGTTGTAGGTGTTTACATTCGGGGTATGGCAGGCCTGTCCCGCCATTGTTGTCGTATCATTTCTTAGAGTGCTGTAATCTTGTCGTGGCGGGGTTTGTGAAAAGGATTAAGCATTCATTTGTAAAAGTTGTTATTTATATATGCTAGAAAGGCAAGTTTTCCTCAATTCTTGTTTTGTACTTCACTTGTTTCATGTATATGTTTTATGTTCGTGATTACTCGATGTTGGGTCACTAGGGTGCGGGGTAAGGCACCGATCACGGGCCGATTTGGTCGTGGCGATAGCTTGTTGAGGCGAGTGCGTAAAAAGGATAAGCGTTGGGTATTTATATATATATGTTGAAAGGCAACCGTTTGGGTTGGCCTATTTTATTTCATCATGATCCATATCTATTTTGCATGTTTAAGTTTTTATTTCATTGGTTTTCTCGATGTTGTATCACTAGGGTGCGGGGTAAGGCACCGATCCACGGGCCGGGCAGGTCGTGACAAAAGTGGTATCGAGCGATTAATCCTCGGAAAGTGTCTGACCGTGTCTAGTAGAGTCTTGATTATCGGTGTGTTGTGCACCACATCTATAATCGGGAGGCTATAGGACATTTAGGATTAGTTTCCATTCTTCTCATTACGAGATCGTGCCTTAGAGTTGTGTGATGAGTTGAACCCCGTGGCGTATTCCTTTCCTTTACGATTATGCCTCGCGTAAAACCGAGCCCAGGCGAAGGCAGCGGGAGGCTGCTAGTGGGATCTGAGAATACGAGCGCGAGCGTCGGTACACGAATAGTACTTGAGCAGCGAGTTTTGCGACACCGCCGGCGGCGAGTTTAGAGGCTGCGGCGATGCTGCTGAGACTACGATACACGAGCCTCGGTCCGCGGCACGGAAGCGGATGAGATGGTTACAAAGATGGCCCGATTAATGGCGAGTTGTGGCGAACTTGAGATAAAGGCTGACGCAGAGCTCCAGTTCGATCCCGTAGCGTAGTTCCCCGGCGACGGTTTGAGACTACGGGATTTTCGAGTGTAACCCCGAGTTTTATGGGTGAGGCACGAGGATGATCGCGAGGAGTTCATCCGGCGATTCTGACGGATCATGAAGTGATCGAGGCCTCGGAGACCGAGTCGGTGGTCTGGTTCGCATCGGTGCGTGATACCGCGATCGATTGGTTTGATTCGTGGGAGCTGTCGGGGAAGAATGCCAGGCTTTACGGGACGAGTTCTCAAGGCATTTCTTGCACACTTCTTGCCGCCACAAATGAGGAGGGCTCGGGCCGCCAGATTTTTGGTGTTGCGGCAGAACGGGCGTACGGTGCGGGAGTACAATGTGGAGTTAGACTCATTGGCGATGCGTCCCGCATTAGTAGCTAGTATGGAGGATCGAGTCCACGATATGTTCTGAGGCTCGATGATTACCTAGCGAGAAGTTGTTAGGGTGTAGCTCTTGGTAGGGCATGGACGTGCCGCGTGCGAGCTTATGCACTTGGAGGTGAGGCGGAGAATCGGCGGAATGACCAAATCAGCGAAGAGGGCGAGCGCATGGTCCTGGTGATTTTCGAGGCGAACGCCTCGGCCAGAACTAGTTATGCGCCTCGCCATTCTGATGGTCCTCTACAATCTTGAGCGTCCAGAGTTTTGAGGCGGTCGGGGCTCGAGGTTCAGATTTTGGGAGAAGCGAGGATGTTAACGGTGAAGCCACCCATACCTCGTTGTGACGCATTGTGGTAGACTCGCGATGGGAGTGTCGTGCTAGTCAGGGAGTTTGTTTTACATGCGGCCAGCGGGGCCATTTGGGAGAAATTGTCCGACCGAGGGTAGCTGGTAGGATAGCCAGACTACTGGGATCGATTGCGGGTTCTTCACCTTCCATAGTCGAGCAGGATGTTCATACCGGAGCCACGGTAGAGTCGCGGTGGAAGTTCCGATTTTAGCGGTCCTCTGAATCGCCTATTTCGGTATATCCTTAACCTACAGAGTTTTGTATGTATTGATGTTGTGATGATGTGTTTAGTGTTATGTTCGGATAGCTTTGTGCTAAAACGTGATGTAGAACACAGTTAGTGAGAAGGGTAAGCTCGAGGGTGAGAAAATGATGAACCTTAGAATATTAGTTGAGACCTTAGATGTAAGGCCGTCTTGAGAACCAGATTTTGCATGTGATCCTTGTCGGAGTGCATTTTTATGCCTAGAACGTTTTGTGTGATGAAATCCCTGGGTAGTGTGCAATGGAAGTGGTAGCTTTCATGACCTGTAGAGGTAAGATTGTTCCGGATCGGGAACAGGCGTGATGAGTTAAGTGGGTCGGGTTGGGGCCGTGTTGAGGCCAACCGCGGCTGTTTCGAGGTGGGGTCAGCTCTGGGTGGTCCCGCCAGGTGGTAGGGTCACGAGGGTGCTAGGCCCAAATTTAGATGACCATCGTATGAGTTTGTGGATATGTTCGACCAGAATCGGTTCATGAAGGCCGGGAATGGCCTTAGAGGAAAGTGAAGCTAGTAAGATGACCAAGTTTGGAGGTTGTGACTCCAAAGTGTTGGGAACTGAAGCGATGACTGAAGTGTGGTACGTATACTAGAAGAGTACAAGTGTTCGAGGAGGGCACGACGAGTAAGGAAGGAGGAGAACGTGTGTTAGTTCGTGGCCAGGCGTGGCGTTGGCAACTTGTTAGAAGATCTTCTTCGTAATCCACCTTGAAGGAACATTCGGACGAATGTTTCTAAGGAGAGAGAATGTTATACCGTATTTCGGGTATGTGCGTGAGGGCGTGCGTAGAAATTTGAGCCTTAAAGTTAGGCAAGGTTGAAATTGTACATAACTACCAAAAAGTCGTTTTTCGGCGAAAGCGTTTCCACGACTTTCGTAGGGAAAATTCGGCTATGTCATTTATAATTTTTGCGGATTTTTCCGAGGCGTAACATTTTAGACCAACGGGAGGGTGACATGTGTCACCTCACATTAAACTTAGAAGCGGCAATGGGGCGAAATAAGGGCACTTTAGTTGGTAGGATATTTTATGCAAGTTGGTGTGGTAGATGGATAAGGTGCGCGTGGCTTAATCCTAGCCTACACTTGCCAAACACTTGGAAGAATCTTGGCCATTGGTTGGCCATTCCTTGACCTATAAATACCCCTTAGTTGATGAACTTTCTTCATCCAAAATCATTTTCCAAGTCTTGAAATCTCTTCCCCTTTGAGAGTTAAAATCGTCCAAACCCTCCCCCTTTGAGTAAGGCCCTTGGCGCTTCCACTCCCTTTGTAGTGTTCTGGCAGTGGGGTACCCACTAGCCTTGTTGTCTCGTATAAATACCCCCTTTTGTGGTATTGAAATACTCTCCAAGTATTGTTATAATGCCCAAATACCTTAGCCCAAATACCTTGTAGTATTCCCAAAGTTACACTTATACAAAAGCCCGGAAAATACTATTATACTTCCCTCGGTCACAAAAGCGAAACCTAAGTAAATCTTCACCGTAGTTGAAGTTATTAGTAGAAGTTGGTTAGAACTTCTAAGGGTTGTTTGGAGCGGGTTAGAGCGCGCGGAGTAGGAGCTAAACGTTGCTCAGGATCGACATATAACTTGGATAATTTTGGGCTTATCGAGTTAAACACTCATGACCTTCTGTTGTAATTGGAAATTACATGTTGTAGGAGTATATAGTTAAGTATACTATATATAGAACTGAACATAGTTGTGCGGCAATGTCTTTTGACTTAAGCACGAATAATACTTACGGCAATGTCTTGCGACTTAAGCTGAATTTTAAAGAAGTAATTGTAATTACATGGGGTGTATCAGATAGACTTGTGTAATTCTTGTGAAGTAGAATTGTACCGCGTCAGGTTAAGCGTGTAAACCCCCACGGTTGGCTTGGTAGTCGGCTTCGATAGAGGAGGAGAATTACTGTTGCGGGAGAGTCTTTGAATTTTACGTAGAATATTCTACGTCGAGATCTAAAGATATTAATAGGCGCCTTGTGGCCTCTATAGGTGGTAGTACTACGTGTGGAGTGATATGCTTGGCTTAAAGTGTAGCCGACGGTTTGAGGAACTTGGAGCGTTTTGCTATTAGTCGATAATCGTCGCGAGGTATGTGAACCTCTTCCTATACGTTCTAGCATGATACGTGTATAAATATGTAATGCGGTGACGTCATGTGTTAAATGTATTTGATTGTTTTTAAACATAAAGTGTTATAACGGCTTTATGGGAAGTTGGTTATAACGACTCATGTAAATGAGAAATGCTTTGTTGTTTTAAAAGATAACTGATTTGACTTATAACCGACTTGATGGGTGATAATAAAGAACCTTGAAGTATTCTAAAAGATTAAGAAACCTTTTTGAAAGAAGTGTATACTTGGTTTGAAAACATAAGAGTTATACCGATTTCATGAGTAGTTAGGTGTAACGTCTTAAGAGATAAAAAGAATGGTGTAATGGTTTAGAAGTTAAGAGACTTATTCTTAAAAGATAAGAGACTTGACTTAATATGGATGTTTGTGTGAAACCTCATTCGTGAGTAATGAGTACTTGGTTTTTGAAAGGAATAATGTTTTACTGATTCGGAAATCAGAATATGTATCGACAAACCAACTGCGGCGTTAATAAAGGAAAATGTATTGAATAATTAAGTATTATTAAAACCAGTAGAAACCTCCATCTGCATAGAAGCTAAGATGAGACAAAATGATATTACATTTTCTAGATCATGGCTGCTTAATAAGATTGATTATGAACAAAAATAACCTATTACTTTATGGCATATGTTACTCAATTGTTTTAAAAGAGATTAAGACATTGAACTATGAAACTTTTCAAAAAGAGACTTGTGTAATTGAAATTAGGCAAACTGGAACTTTAGGGAAAAGAAAGGCATTGTGTTGTCTTAAGATGTTTTAAAACATAAGGTGTTATAACAGCTTTATTGGAAGTTGGTTATAACGACCTTATGAAAACAAAAGAAAGGTTTTATCATTGGTTTTAATGTGGTAACTTGACTTTAAAAAGAGAAGTGTTTTGGTCAAAAAGAAAGCATGGTGTTGCCTTAACTGGTTTTAAAAAGGAAAGTATGGAAGTTGTTTTGGTTTACTTAAAAGATATAAGTCACTCTATTTTTATACTACGGGTATCGGGTGACTTTTATAAAAGGAATAGATCTCTTTAAAAGGAATTTAACGTACGTAGTACTTTAGGGTTAAAAACCGGACTTGGGCATAAAATGAAAGTACTTCGAGTTGTGTATAAACTTGCCTATGCTTGTTATTGTGAAACTTGCCTATGCTTGTTGTTGTGAAACTTTCCTATGCTTGTTGTTGTGAAACTTGCCTATGCTTGTTGTGATAGCCTTTGTTGTGCAAGAATTGTGTTTCTATACTACCGCGTCTCTCGATGGAGGGTCGGTTGACTTGTTGAGAACTTACTTGGGCGTGGCCGGCGTGTGGATAAATTCCGCAGTGCGTTCACTGATAGTGTTACTTTTGTTAATCGCTTTGGACATCACGACATGATCGTGGCGCGCGGGTATGCTTCCACTTTGATTACCGCCTTGTTGTCTTATTGTTTCCCTTTGGACATCGACCGCGATCGTAGCGCTGCAGGTATCTTCCATTTGGAATGTTGTCTTATTGTTTCCACTTTGGACCCTCGACACGATCGTAGCGCTGCGGGTATGCTTCCATTTGGAATGATGTCTTATTGTTTCCCTTTGGACTCATCGACACGATGCGTAGCGCGCGGGTTTGCTTCCATTTGGAATGTTGTCTTATTTGTTCCCTTTGGACATCGACACGATCGTGGCGCGGGTATGCTCCATTTGGATTCTTTGTCTTGTTGTTATCATATCATGCTGCGGTGAGAAAGGTACTCGCAGGCGGGATTGATGTTGTGGGCGTGAGACCACGAATTGATATAAGCCCCATTACGTGTGTATCTTGTAGTTTGGTTATCATACATCTCACTGCTTTTATAGACTATTATGATTTCATTTACTGATATTTCTGATTTCACATACTTAGTACTGTTGTCTTGACCTCCTTCGGGGTTGCGTTCATCTGCGCGGTAAGTACATCGGTATCGATCCATTTTAGGATCACCTTTCACGTATTGGGAAGCTCGTTCCTTGGAGGCTTATCTTTGGTATGTTACCACGAGTTACGTAGGTCCTTGTACATTCAGGGGTATGGCGGGGCCCTGTCCCGTCATAGTTGTTGTATAAATCTTAGAGGTCTGTAGCACTGTTGGGGGCAGATTCTGTAAAAAGGATAACTGTTCGGGTATTTATATATATATGTTGAAAGGCAACCGTTTGGGTTGGCCTATTTTATTTCATCATGATCCATATCTATTTTGCATGTTTAAGTTTTTTATTTCCGCTGGTTTTCTCTGATGTTGTATCACTAGGGTGCCCGGGGTAAGGCACCAGTCACGGGCCCCGGAACGGGTCGTGACAACCATATAACTTACTTACCTTACATAACATAATCCGGCCCTTTATGGAGGGACGCCTATACTGCCCGGCCCAATCTGGGACGCGATAAAGTCACGTAGTGCGCCCATGGGAATCGCGGCCCATTTCGGGCGCGATAATGTCATATAGTGCGCCCGTAAAGGTATCTTGTCGAGCCCATTTAGGGCGCGATAATTTCATATAGTCTGCCCATAAGGTGTCTTGCCGGCCCATTTACGGGGCGATAATGTCATATAAAATCCGGGAATTTAACCCAACGTACTACGCACCTCTACTCCTTTAGAAAGAATCTTTTTCAAATAAAACTTCCCAGATACTAACAACTATAGTATCAAGTCATATCTACCTTTCAAGACAATTCACAATACCATTTTAGAAATACATTTACCGGTTTCTAAATCAAGTAACTTCTTCTTAAAAACCTTAAGCAGTTGGTACCTTTAAAACAATTTGCCTTTCTTTATTTCAAATAATTTCTTTGCTTACATTACTGAAGAAAACCATTCTTTTAATCTTCCATAAAGTTGTTATAACCACTTCCCATAAAGCCGTTATAACTCTTTATGTCTTAGACAAATTCATTCCTTTTATAACCAAGAGACTTATACTTTCAAATCAAATCACATAGCTTTCAAAATACTTCAAGTCTCTTAACTTTTAAGAAAGCAAGTTTCTTAACTTTAGAAATCAAGTCTTTCCAAATCGAGAATTCTATACTTGTAAATCAATTCATTTCTTCCTTTAAGAATCAAGTCCCATAACTTGAAAAATAAAGTCTCTTAACTTTTAAGAATTTGAAATCCATAGCCTTAAAACTTCATACGTAAATTCTTATAAGTTAAGTAACATATACTTTGATGCGTTGTGAATAAGTTATACTTATTTATAATGATCTTATTCAAGTAGCCATGATCTAGAAAATGTAATACAATTTTGTCTTATCTTAGTTTCTATGCAGATGGAGAACTCTACTCATTTTAACATAATTGATTGTCATTACATTTTCCTTTATTAACGCTGATGGTTTGTTCGATACTTATTCTCATTTGTCAGTAACTTAGTAGTCAACTTGACTCCACATACCTCCTAACGACTCTTACCAACACCCCCCATAAGACTTGACAAGAACTTAGGATAACCTACACATAACCTTTACATAGAGTAAATCACATACATATCTCTTAACTTCTAAGAGTAGAAGGGCACATGAAATATTACTACATGTATATTCCAAACATAGAATCATGCCAAAAGAAGGAAGAGGTTCACATACCTCGCGACGATTATCGACAAGTAGAAAAATGCTCCAAAGTACTTCCACCTTGATAGCTATTCCATCCTTCAAGTATAATACGATATACTTAGTACTTCAACCTATAATGGCCATAATACGTCCATTAACTTCTTACTTGACGTAGAATATTCTAGGTGCTAAGTATCTAAATTCTACGGAAAATCGGACAGCACTTCCTTTGTTTCTACATACTTTGCCACCTTTTTCAAGGCCGAATTCAATAACAAAACACGCCACATTTAAGGCCCAACAATGCAATTAACAATAGGGGATTACACGCCTACTAGACGTGTAAAATTCCGCCCACAAACGATATCAAACTAATACAAACTACTAGTCCAATTGGCCATATTGAGATGCAACAATACCAATTCCTATCCGATTTCCATTTCAATCCAAGTTGTTAGCATAACATGATATCAAATCGTAATCGATTATAACTACTATAATCTTCAAGTAAGTAACATCGGCGATTCTAATAACGACCAAATTGTAATCGACTTCACGTGGCTTAAATGACATTTGGTTAAGGCTACAATCAATCCATAATACTTATCAAACTTCAACATATAAACTTCATGCTAGCAACATGTAAAGCTAACAACAAACAATATATATAATCTTGTAACACTTTTAAGAGACAAGATTATACCTCAACGAATCTTAATCCAACTCCAAATCCGAAGTCGCTCCTTAGCAACTTAGAGCCTTTTCAAGACACTTCAATCCGCTACTTGAGACCCTTAGAACAATACCAACCAATTTCCTTCAATCTTCCAAACAAAACCTAGAAAAGCAACTAGGTTTTCACCTTGCGACTAATACGAAAACTATCTTTTTCCGAGATTTTCCTATTGAGATACACTTACAATACACTCATGAACCTTGGTTTAAAGTGTGGAGCTTAATGGACAAGAAACAATTTTTTTTTCTCCCTTGAAGCACCCAAACCCGAGAGCCTAGCTTAGCAAGAACAAAAGTTCTTCAAATTTTTCTAAGTGTAAATGCCTTGTCTTGCTACTTAGGATGACTATATAACAACATGGAGGTTAAGATTAGAACAACTTGTGAGGTTTGGATGAGTTTCTACTAAATATCAAGTCTTGTGGTCCCATTGACCAAGTCAATTATCTCAAGCTCTTCAAGTTGCAAGACTTGTCTTCCTAACAAGGGTCAAATGACCCTTTTGTCCATGCCTAATTTCGTCCAAGGCAACATAAGGGGGTGACACGTGTCGCCCTACCGTTAAATCCTGATATTACATTTCCGACAATTTCATAATTCTGATAAATTTTTACAAGTGTCAAATCTTAACACTTGTGAGTTCTTACGTACGTTCTTAAAATATGTCCTGTAAATACGGGGTGTAACATATGGCCATAATATAACACACACGTAATACTTATATCCAAGCCAACGAAGAATCACCTCTAACGTGTATAACATCACTATTTGCTCCCACCCATGGTCTAAAGGATACTCTCTTGCACTTCACGTAAATAATCACTTCCATAGTTTTAACACATGTTCGCCTCTTTTCCTACTCGTGCACCTTCTCGTACACGAACTCTTTCTAGTACCGTGCCACATTCGATCATCGCTTGATTTTCAAAACCTTGAGTTGCTACCTCGAACTTGGTCAATACTAGCTTGATTTCCTTTAAGGCCATTCGGCCTTCACAACCCGATTCTAGTCGAGCGCGTCCTACGAACCCGTACAATGGTTAACTAGACTTGGGCCTTGCACCCTCATGACCCTATCACCTAGCGGGACCACCTAAAAGCGGACCCCACTCCGATTCGTGTTGCGGGATGACGCGATTGGTCCTCAACCCAACCCGTCATCGCACTAAATTCTCATTCTTGCCGGAACAAATCTCACTATTCAAGTCATGAAAACCTAGTGGTCTTCTTAGCTTAACTACCCACTTTCATTCAACACAATCCATGGAATTATCACACTAATATAGCCAACTATACTATGTACCTCGACCAAGATCAACAGTAAAATCTTTTACTCAAGACGGCGCTTGCGTCTAAGGTCTCTATGGTTATCAATATTCTAAGGCTCACAATCTCCATGCACCCAAACTTACCTTTCCTTCTAACGGTGTCTTAAACACAATTTACACAATACTATCCGAACATAACACTTAACATATAATCATCTTATCAATGCGTACTAGTCTACAGAGGGTTAAAGATATGCACTGTAACTATTGTTTCACTTTCCTTCGTCGCTCTAATCATAGTCACATACTGCACGACGCATAGCTAGAAGGTGATGAACCAACCACTGATCCCGAAGGCTGAGTTTTAACATCTGCGCTACCTCTGGTCGGACAATTCTTCGCAAAATGGCCCTGCCGGCCTCAGGTAAAGCAAGCCCCCCGAACACCTTGACCTTTCACGATATAGAACCTATCACAATGGCCACACCGAGGTAGGGGTGGTCTCATCTGACTAACATCTCTGTTCCCCCGAAAACCTGAAACCTTGGAGCCCTGACCTGCTCACGAATACTGGGCGATCACGAAGGCGGTGAAGAGTACTGCATCTTGGTGAAGTGTATACCTAGCCTGCTGCTGAGGTTGTCCGCCTCGAAAGTTACCAAAGGACCCTGCTGTCTTGGCCCTCTTATGCTGATCTCGGTCATTTCATCGACCTCTACATTCCTTAGTCCCCTGTGCATAAGCCTGCATGCGGGCAATGTCCATGCCCGGTTGAAGAGCTACTCCTGTACAACCCTGTGCTAGATAATCATCCAGTCCCGTGATATATCGGTGCACTCATCCTCCATGTCTGCCACTAGAGTGGGGGCGTACCGAGCTAATGAGTCAAACTCTATGTTGTACTCCCGAACCGTCCGCCCATTCTGTCTCAACATCATAAAACTATCCACTCGGGCTCTCCTCATCTATGGAGGCAAGAAGTGGTTAAGAAACACCTCCGAGAACTCGTCCCAACCAGTGAAAGCATGCTCCCGGGGCGGTTCCGTAGATCAAACTAGTTGACTGCAATATCCCGGTAGATAAGAACCCGTACCCGATTCGGCCTCTGAGGCCTTAATCACTCTCATGATCCGCTGCAGCTGTCGAATAAACTCCTGAGGATCATCCTCAGCTATCGATCCATAAAACTCTGGTGGATTGCAACTTAGGAAGTCCCGAAGCCTCAAGCTATCGGTTACGGGTGCACCACCGTCTCTGCTCACCAGGCTCTCGTGCGTCTCATGCCTAGCCACGATCCTAGCGATGGCGGGCGTCTCTTTATAACCCATATCGCCGGCTCGCAGTGCATTAGGCTGGAGGCTCGGATATCATGGCCTCGTAGATATTGTTCTTGTGCGCTAAACTCTGCTGAAATTTGGCGGCGTCAGAACTCCGTCGAAGTACTACCTTAGGTAATGACTGAGCATGTGCCCTCGTAACCATCTCTGTTCTACTAGCGACTCCTCTGCGCCTTTCCATATGGGCCACTGGTTGCACTTGCGTAGAGGCATAAGCGGTACATAAGAATCGTCGAGAGAGTCCAACTTATAACACGGCTCTAACGCACGATCTCGAGTGAGAAGAATGGTAACCAATCCTAAATATCCATGACCTCACGATTATAGGTGTGGTTGACAACACGCCGATAATCAAGACTCTACTAGATACGGTCTGTAGACATTTTCCGAGGACTAACTGCTTTGATACCACTTTTGTCACGACCCGACCTCGGGCCCGCAACTGGTGCTTTACTGTTACACCCCGTAAGTCCAGGAAATGTAAAAGAGAATGTACGAAAGGAAATAAGACTTGAAATTGATACGAAAGGAAGAATTGTTTTAAACGGAAAATCTTAGAAACGTCGGTAAGGAAAAATGTTCGTTGTTGAAAATTGGATTCTCAAAATGCATTATTTGAGGAATATGGAACTTGTTAACATTATGGAAATTTATTTTTACGGATTTGGTCACGTGGGGCCCACCCGAGGAATTTTACTTTTTGTGGGGCCCGAGGTTACGGAATTTTATGAGCGAATGTGAGGCGACACGTGGCACCCCACGAGGTCTTGGTCGAAATTAGAGTGAGGGTAAAATGGTCATTGACCACCTTGGAAGATTAGTCTTGCTAGCGTGACATTGTTGACTTGTCAACTTGTCATGGGCTTAATCAGTGAAATTCATCCTAGCCTCACATTTGTTTAAGTTTACACCCTCGATGTGTTTTATATACCCAACTAGTAGCAAGACTTGTCATTTTACACTTAGAAAATTTTAGAAAGCTTTGTGCTAGCATGTTGCTCTCGGCTTTGGCCATTTAGGAAGACAACATTTTGTGATTTTGATCCATTAGCCACAAAACTTTAACGAGGTTCCTAAGAGTGTTGTAAGGATATCTCAATAGAAAGATTTGGAAAAATGGCTTTTCGTATTAGTCAAGGCGGAAACTAAAAGAGTTCTTCAACTTTGAAGTTGGAACTTGAAGATGGGTTCTTGTAGGCCTCTAAGGAGTGCTTGGAGCGGTTTGGAACCTAAGGAAAGGAGCTAAGAATTGCTAAAGCGCGACTTTGAATCTTGGAATTTTTAAGGGCTTGGAAGGTATAATTTTGTCGTTTTAGCAATTAAGTTTACTTATTGATTGTAGCTATGGTTATTAGCAAGCATGAGATGTATAGTATGAAGTTTGATAATTATATTGGCTATTGGAACCCTAATCAGAAAACTAGCATGTTAGCCTAAGATTTCAATTCAAGTCGATTATTAGTAAAGTCGTGCATGTTGTAAAAAGAAGGAAATTGTAGTTGTTGAGGTGGTTTATAACTATACAACATGTTAGACCTTAGAACTTGGAATTGGAAAATGATTGGAAAGGACTTAGTTTTATTATTTATGTTAGTAGAAGAATGGCTAGATTATGGGGCTATTTCAGTATGAATTGTGGGGCGGAATTTTACGTATTGTAGGCGTGTAATCCTTTGTTTGGTTGTTGTTTGGAGCCTTAAATGTGGCGTGTTGGTTATTGTATTCGACCTTGAAAAGGTGGCAAAGTGAGTAGAAACAAAGGAAGTCTTTGGGATTTTCGTAGAATTAGAGGCAGTATACTTAGTATTACTCTATGTTAGAGACTAGAAGTTGATAGTCTTGTTGTGACCATTATAGGTTGACACTTCTCGTATGGCGTATTCGAAGCAGCTTGTGGATTTAGTAGAAAGGTATGTGAACTATCTCCTCTTACAGCATGATTCCTTAAGATAAAGAAAGTAAGTTCTACTCCTCAAATGATTCATTCCTTGGTTGTACTTGGATTGCCTAACATAGAATTTGTTCTATGAACTTCCTTGATTGTACTTTGATGTGTAAATTGGAAGTTGTATAATCCATTGCTTTAGTGAAGTTGGATTCTTAAAAGTGAAAGTATTTTACTTAAAGTACATAGAGTCTTGAAAAGGAAGTGGTTTCCAAACCTTTTGGCTAGTGCCTTAGTTCCAAAACCTAAAGGTCATTATAATGAATTTAGGGGAGTCAAATGAGTGATTTACTTAATTGTTTTAAAAGAGGAGAAATGACATGATTAAAGAGAAGAAACTTGGTTTCTAAATATTAAGAGACTTGAAGCATTTTGAAAGTGAAGAACTTGTTTTGTAAGTATGTGATACTTGGTTTTAAAGGTATAAGTCTCTTGGATAAAAAAAGAATGAAATTATCTAAAAAACCATAAAGGGTTATAACGGCTTTATGGGAAGTTGGTTATAACGACTTTATGAAAGGTTTAGAAAGTTGTCTATTTTGATTAATGGGCATGAGTTGCCTTGATTGTGAAAATTTGAAGTTACTTGATTTCAAGCTTTGAAATGAGTTTTCTAAAAGTGTAGTAACTTACGTTGAAAAATAGACACACCTTGATACTACGGGTGTTAGTATCTTGGGATTTTACATAAAAAGGAGTCTTTTAAAAAGAATGTACGTACGAAGTACTTTGGCTTGTTAAATGAGAATTATTCTATTTGTGCCCTGATAAGTACTTTGGCTTGTTAAATGAGAATTATTCTATTTGTGCCCTGATAAGTACTTTGGCTTGTTAAATGAGAATTATTCTATTTGTGCCCTGATAAGTACTTTGGCTTGTTAAATGAGAATTATTCTATTTGTGCCACGATCGTGCTGGCTTGTTAAATGAGAATTATTCTATTTGTGCCATGATAAGTACTTTGGCTTGTTAAATGAGAATTATTCTATTTGTGCCCTGATAAGTACTTTGGCTTGTTAAATGAGAATTATTCTATTTGTGCCCTGATAAGTACTTTGGCTTGTTAAATGAGAATTATTCTATTTGTGCCTTGATAAGTACTTTGGCCTGATTAATTGAGAATTAGTCTAAGTGTGCCTTGATAAGTACTTTGGCTTGATTAATTGAAAATTAGTCTAAGTGTGCCTTGATAAGTACTTTGGCTTGATTAATTGAGAATTACTTTATGTGTGCCTTGATAAGTACTTTGGCTTGATTAATGGAGAATTGCCTATATGTGCTGGTGATAGCCTTTGAGTGCAAGTATTATGTTTTATTATGTTGCCGCGACTCTCGGTTGGAGGGTCGGCTATCTTGTTGTAAGTTACTTGGACGTACCGATAGTGATGTGGGATTCCACGGGTATGCTTCCGTTATTTGTAGTACTTGGGTTAAATTCCCGGATTTTTATAGAAGACATGGTAGTGCTTATGTTATGTTTGACGGCCGATTGAGATAGGGTAAGAGTATGAGTGAGGGGTAAACCCCCAAGATGCTATACCACCTTCTCCAGGGTAAGAGTATAAGTGAAGGGTAAACCCCCAAGACATTATACCCCCTGCTTGCTTTGTTTGATGGTCGGTTGAGATAGGGTAAGAGTATAAGTGAGGGGTAAACCCCCAAGATGTTTTACCACCTTCTCCAGGGTAAGAGTATAAGTGAGGGGTAAACCCCCAAGACATTATACCCCCTGCTTTACCACCTGCTCGTTTTTCCTGCTGGGCAAATGCAGTTTTAGGACACAGGTGGGACTTGGTGTTCATGTATGCCTATTGGTGTTATACTATATCATGGACTGCCGGAAGTGAGGAAGGATTCCACGGGCATGATTGATATTGTGGGCGTGAGACCCATGGTTATATTTTAGAAATGACTTGAGGGCATGCGTCCCTGACTTGTTATGACTGCTTATGTGTTGTATCTTGTAGGTTGGCTATCATACATGTCTCTGTTTTGCTTAGCGTTATGATTTCATTACGGTATTTCATTTCACATACTTGGTACATTCTTCCCGTCGACCTCGCCCGGGGTGCGTTCATCCGCGAGTTTAGGTACGTTGTTTGGTGATCGGCGGTGTAGGACCACTGCTCGAGTTTTGGATAGCTCCGCTGCTCGGAGTTTATCTTTTTGGTATAGTTCCTTGATCTGAGCTTTTATGCGGTTATGGGTACGGCGGGGCCTTGTCCGTCATAGTTCGATATAACTCTTAGAGTGTATTCATATGTGGGATTGGACGTATGCGGTGTAGTGTCTTTTCATGTATATTATATGGCGGCCTTGCCGGCTTTGCCCTTAGACGTATGTTGGTTTAAAAATAAAAGAGTGTTATTTAAATTCGCGATTTACTTAGTTGTTAAGGTAGAAGGGTGCCCGGGTAGGGCACCGATCCACGATCTCGGGGTTCGGGCGTGGCGAGTGGTATCGAGCGATCGATCCTCGGAATGTCTGACCGTGTCTAGTAGAGTCTTGATTATCGGTGTGTTGCGCGCCACACCCATAAACATGAGGCTACAGGGACATTTAGGAGTTGGTTTCTATTCTTCTCACTCTAAGATCGTGCCATAGAGGCGTGTTAGTAAGATAATTCCTCTACGATGTATTGTTGTGTTCTGATTATGCCTCGAGGAGGGCTGGCCCTTGAAGGGCAAATGAGTAGCGAGAGCTACTAGTCGGACTCGAGAGAGTTGATAGGGCTTATGCCGAGTTATCTGGATGTTGTTCGCGATCGGCGAGTTCCTGCGCGAGTTTTGAGGCCCGGCACGAGCCTCCGGTTTCTCGATTAAGAAGACTTTAGGAGTCGTGAAGGAAGCCATTATGTTATTGACCAAGATAGCGATTACTGATTTCTTGAAGAGAAGTTATTCGTCGGTCTGATCAGTGTACGAGGGTAGAGCCAACGCGAAATCTGCGTAAGAGAGGCTACCGGTTGGTTATCGGTGAGTTTTGGACGAGTGCCTCGGCCAGTGAGATATTCATCGGCCTACCCGGTACATACCCCGCAGTTCCACGGTGGGATATTGGACCCACAAGGTATTTAGGGCGGTCCAAGCTCCAGGTCGAGGTTCTCGAGGAGCGAGAGGATTTTCTCGGTCGAGGCCACCTATTCCTCGATGTATCGGATGTAGTAGCGTCATTCGGAAATGCCATTACGGCAGTGTTTGTTATTATTGTGACCGTCCGGCCCTGAAGTGGGAATGTCTGTTAGAAAGAGCAGGTAAGGTGGCTCGGCTATGAGGCCGATGGTTGGTTACCTTTCCTCGCGGTGTCGTCCCCGAGTAGGGTGTTGGATGTCGGCCCGATCGTGGTAGAGGTCGAGGTGGAGTTTATAGTTCGCGGTCCTTGAACCGCATAGATGACGTGGCTACTAGGCGAGGATCGGGAGCGACATCGCGGGGTTCTGGTATATTTCGATTCTTTTGAATCACAGTGTTGATAGATTCAGATTTTACCACAGGCGTATATGTTTTCCCTTTATTGCTAGAGTTGTAAAGTGATAGTACCCAGTAGGGATACTTTGATTAGTAAAGTGAGAAGTTAAGAATATTGACAAGAATGATAAGTGGTGAGACTATAGTTGTGTAGAGTTTACAAGTTGTAATTACCATGCTGATGTAAGACCAATAGGGAAGAATCTACGGTAGTAATACTTTGGCCTATGTGACGAACCTCTAGTGAATAGGGGGATAGGGTGAGAAGTACCTTGAGATAAGAGAAAGATTTATTTCAGACTAAGAATGAGAAGTTAAGTGTGACGATGAGTCGGGTTATGGACTCATTTCGGTCAACGTAGTATGGAATGGGGTAATGTCAGTTAGAAATGGTCCCGTTATGTGGTAGGGTCCCGAGGGTGCAAGGCCCAAGTCTAGTTGATCGTTGTACGAGTTCGTGGATGTGTTCCACCGGAACTAGGTCGTAAGGACCGAGAAAAGCCTTAGCGGAAATTCAAGTAGCATAATGGCCAAGTTGGTTAGTAACTCGAGTTGGGAGCGAAACAAAATTTGAGATTTTGTACGTGTACTAGATGAGTTTGAAAGTACGAGAAAGTATGACAAGTAAGGAAAGAAAGGAACCTCTAAGGATCCCGTGTTTGGGAAGACTGTAACCTTCGAGTTTTGTGAGAAGGGACCACGGACGGAAGGTCCATTATTATGTTCACGTGTGCTATGAGGTGGCCATGTGTGGCATCATTGGTCTTGTGCAGTTTTGACTGTTAGGCATAGTATAGAGATTATGCCGGAGTTTGTAGATCTTGGAAACCGACTAAGAACATTCGGGGACGAATGTTTCTAAGGGGGGAAGAATGTTACACCCCGTAAGTCCAGGACATGTAAAAGAGAATGTACGAAAGGAAACAAGACTTGGAAATTGATACGAAAGGAAGAATTGTTTTTCCGACGGAAAATCTTCCGAACGTCGGTAAGGAAAAATGTTCGTTGTTGAGAATTGGATTCTCAAAATGCATTATTTGAGGAATATGGAACTTGTTAACATTATGGAAATTTATTTTTACGGATTTGGTCACGTGGGGCCCACCCGAGGAATTTTACTTTTTTGTGGGGCCCACGAGGGTTATGGAATTTTATGAACGAATGTGAGGGCGGCACGTGGCACCCCCACAAGGTCTTGGTCGAAATTAGAGTGAGGTTAAAATGGTCATTGACCACCTTGGAAGATTAGTCTTGCTAGAATGACATTGTTGACTTGTCAACTTGTCCACATAGGCTTAATCCAAGTGAAATTCATCCTAGCCTCACATTTGTTTAAGTTTAGACCCTCCAATGTGTTTTATATACCCAACTAGTAGCAAGACTTGTCATTTTACACTTAGAAAATTTTAGAGAAAGCTTTGTGCTAGCATGTTGCTCTCGGCTTTGGCCATTTAGGAAGACAAAATTTTGTGATTTTGATCCATTAGCCACAAGACTTTAACTCAAGGTTCCTAAGAGTGTTGTAAGGATATCTCAATAGAAAGATTTCGGAAAAATGGCTTTTTCATATTAGTCGCAAGGCGGAAACTAAAGGAGTTCTTCAACTTTGAAGTTGGAACTTGAAGATGGGTTCTTCATAGGCCTCTAAGGAGTGCTTGGAGCGGTTTGGAACCTAAGGAAAGGAGCTAAGAATTGCTAAGGCGCGACTTTGAATCTTGGAATTTTTAAGGGCTTGGAAAGGTATAATTTTGTCGTTTTAGCAATTAAGTTTACTTATTGATTGTAGCTATGGTTATTAGCAAGCATGAGATGTATAGTATGCAGTTTGATAATTATATTGGCTATTGGAACCCTAATCCGAAAACTAGCATGTTAGCCCTAAGATTTCAATTCAAGTCGATTATTAGTAAAGTCGTCGCATGTTGTAAAAAAGAAGGAAATTGTAGTTGTTGAGGTGGTTTATAACTATATAACATGTTAGACCTTAGAACTTGGAATTGGAAAAGGATTGGAAAGGACTTAGTTTTATTATTTATGTTGGCCGAAGAATGGCTAGATTATGGGGCTATTTCGTATGAATTGTGGGGCGGAATTTTACACGTATTGTTAGGCGTGTAATCCCCTTTGTTTGGTTGTTGTTTGGAGCCTTAAATGTGGAGTGTTGGTTAATGTATTCGACCTTGAAAAAGGTGGCAAAGTGAGTAGAAACAAAGGAAGTGCTGCCCGATTTTCCGTAGAATTAGAGACCGTATACTTAGTATTACTCTACGTTTTAGACTAGAAGTTGATAGTCTTGTTGTGACCATTATAGGGTGACACTTCTACGTACGGCGTATTCGGCTTAGCTTGTGGATTTAGTCGAAAAGGTATGTGAACTATCTCCTCTTCTAGCATGATTCCTTAAGATAAAGAAAGTAAGTTCTACTCCTCAAATGATTCATTCCTTGGTTGTACTTGGATTGCCTAACATAGAATTTGTTCTATGAACTTCCTTGATTGTACTTTGATGTGTAAATTGTAAGTTGTATAATTCATTGCCTTAGTGAAGTTGGATTCTTAAAAGTGAAAGTATTTTACTTAAAGTACATAGAGTCTTGAAAAGGAAGTGGTTTCCAAACCTTTTGGCTAGTGCCTTAGTTCCCAAACCTAAAGGTCATTATAATGACTTTAGGGGAGTCAAATGAGTGATTTACTTAATTGTTTTAAAAGAGGAGAAATGACATGATTAAAGAGAAGAAACTTGGTTTCTAAATATTAAGAGACTTGAAGCATTTTGAAAGTGAAGAACTTGTTTTGTAAGTATGTGATACTTGGTTTTAAAGGTATAAGTATCTTGGATAAAAAAAGAATGAAATTATCTAAAAATCCATAAAGGGTTATAACGGCTTTATGGAAAGTTGGTTATAACGACTTTATGAAAGGTTTAGAAAGTTGTCTATTTTGATAAATGGGCATGAGTTGCCTTGATTGTGAAAATTTGAAGTTACTTGATTTCAAGCTTTGAAATGAGTTTTCTAAAAGTGTAGTAACTTACGTTGAAAAATAGACACACCTTGATACTACGGGTGTTAGTATCTTGGGATTTTACATAAAAAGGAGTCTTTTAAAAAGAATGTACGTACGAAGTACTTTGGCTTGTTAAATGAGAATTATTCTATTTGTGCCCTGATAAGTACTTTGGCTTGTTAAATGAGAATTATTCTATTTGTGCCCTGATAAGTACTTTGGCTTGTTAAATGAGAATTATTCTATTTGTGCCCTGATAAGTACTTTGGCTTGTTAAATGAGAATTATTCTATTTGTGCCCTGATAAGTACTTTGGCTTGTTAAATGAGAATTATTCTATTTGTGCCTCGATAAGTACTTTGGCTTGTTAAATGATAATTATTCTATTTGTGCGATAAGTACTTTGGCTTGTTAAATGAGAATTATTCTATTTGTGCCCTGATAAGTACTTTGGCTTGTTAAATGAGAATTATTCTATTTGTGCCTTGATAAGTACTTTGGCCTGATTAATTGAGAATTAGTCTAAGTGTGCCTTGATAAGTACTTTGGCTTGATTAATTGAAAATTAGTCTAAGTGTGCCTTGATAAGTACTTTGGCTTGATTAATTGAGAATTACTTTATGTGTGCCTTGATAAATACTTTGGCTTGATTAATGGAGAATTGCCTATATGTGCTGGTGATAGCCTTTGAGTGCAAGTATTATGTTTTATTATGTTGCCGCGACTCTCGGTTGAAGGGTCGGCTGTCTTGTTGTAAGTTACTTGGGCGTCTGAAGCGGTGATGTGGGATTCCACGGGTATCTTCCGTTATTTGTAGTACTTAGGTTAAATTCGGATTTTTATAGAAGACATGGTAGTGCTTATGTTATGTTTGTGGCCGGTTGAGATAGGGTAAGAGTATGAGTGAGGGTAAACCCTCAAGACGCTATACCATTCTCCAGGTAGAGTATAAGTGAGGGTAAACCCCAGACATTATACCCCACTTGCTTTGTTTGATGGTCGGTTGAGATAGGGTAAGAGTATAAGTGAGGGTAAACCCCAGATGCTTTACCACCTTCTCGGGTAAGAGTATAAGTGAGGGTAAACCCCAAGACATTATACCCGCTTTACCACTGCTCGTTTTCCCTTTGGGCCGTCTGCATTTTAGGACACAGGTGGGACTTGGTGTTCATGTATGCCTATTGGTGTTATACTATATCATGGACTGCCAACAGTGAGGAAGGATTCCACGGGCATGATTGATATTGTGGGCGTGAGACCCATGGTTATATTTTTGAAATGACTTGAGGGCATGCGTCCCTGACTTGTTATGACTGCTTATGTGTTGTGTAATGTAGGTTGGCTATCATACATGTCTCCTGTTTTGCTTAGACTATTATGATTTCATTCTGATGCTGCATTTCACATACTTGGTACATTCTTGTCTTGACCTCCGAGGCTGCGTTCATCTGCAGAGTTTAGGCCACGTTTGGTGATCGGCAGTGTAGGACCGCCTGAGTTTTGGATAGCTCCCGCTCGGAGTTTATCTTTTTGGTATAGTTCCTGATCAGGCTTTTATGCGGTTATGGATGCGGGGCCTTGTCCCGTCATAGTTCAGTATAACTCTTAGAGGTCTGTATTCATATGTGGGATTGGACTCATGTACGGTGTAGTGTCTTTTCATGTATATTATATGCCAGCCTTGTCGGCTTTGCCCTTGTACGTATGTTGGTTTTAAAAAAAAAGGTGTTATTTAAATTCCGCAGTTACTTAGTTGTTAAGGTAGAAGGGTGCCCAGGTAGGGCACCAGTCACGGTCCCGGGGTTCGGGGCGTGACACTTACCCCGGGCACCGTAGTGATAATACATCAGAGAATATCAACGGAAATAACTCAAAAACATGTAACAATGTATAAATAGGAAACAGGCCAACCGATAGGTCGCCTTTCAACATATATATATAAAACCCGAACAATTATCCTTTACTAAACCCCACTTACAACAGGACTATAGACCTCAAGAATTTTTATAACAACTATTGTTATACCCCGTATTTCCAGAGTATGTACGTATGGGCGTACGTAGAAAGTTTGAGCCTTAAAGTTAGGCAAGTTTCGAAATTTTTGTGCACAACACCCGATTAGAGTCGTTTTTCGACGAAACGTTTTACTGAACTTGCGAAGGGAAAATTCCGGCTATGTCGTTTAGTATTTTTGCGGATTTTTCCGGCGGAACATTTTGGACCAACGGGAGGGTGACACTTGTCACCCTCATTGGACGGTTTGAGAGGCCACGGCTAGGAGGGTTTTGAGGCCCTTTTCATGGGTCTTTGTTTTGTGAGGGATTTAAGGAGTAGGTTAGGGTGCACTTATGACAATCTTGGCCATCCACTTGCCCCCCACATGGCTTGATCTTGTCCGTTGGTGTCCCTATAAATACCCCCCTTTGTGATGAACTTATTCATCCATTCCTCACTTTGTCTAAGCCTTGAAAACTCTCGCCCTTTGTATGGTTCTCGGCCTCTCCCCTTCCCCTTTGGGTGGCACTTGTGGCCGAGAGGGTACCCTCCCCTTGGTAGTGCTCTGGCAGGGTACCCCCCCTAGCCTAGTTGTTTCGAGAAATATACCCCCCTCCCTTGTGGTATTGAAATACTTCTCCAAGTATTGTTATAATGCCCAAAATACCTTAGCCTTATACCATATAGTATTCCAAAGTTACCTCTCTACGTAGAGCCCGGAAATACTACCTTTTGTCCTTTTAGTCTCAAACCAAAACCCTAAGGAAATCTTCATAGCGAGTTGAAGTATTTAAGTAGAAGTTGGTTAGAACTTCTAAGGGTTGTTTGGAGCGGATTGGAGCGCGCGGAGTAGGAGCTAAACCTTGCTCAGGATCGACATTATAACTTGGATAATTTTGGGCTTATCGAGGTAAATATTCTTGTCCCCTTATTGTAATTGGAAATTACATGTTGTAGGATTATATAGTTGAAGTATACTATATATAGAACTGAATATAACTGCGACAATATCTTTGACTTAAGCTTTGAATATAAAGAAGAGAATCGATGTAATTACATGGGGTGTATTACGATAGACTTGTGTGGTATTCTGTAGTAGAATTGTATACGTCGGTTAGGCGTATAACCCCCCGGTTGGCTTGGTAGCGGCCTCGATAGAGGAGAGATTTCTGTGATTTGCGGGAAGAATGGTCCGAATTTTACGTAGAATATGGAACCATGCGGTTAGAAGTTAATAGGCGTTTATGGCCTTATAGGTGGAAGTACTACGAGTAGCGTATTCTACTTGAAGAGTGGAAAAGGCTAGCCGTTTCTGATCTTGTGGAGCGTTTTGCTTATTATCGATAATCGTGCGCGGTATGTGAACCTCTTCTATCCTTTCTAGCATGATGCTTTGTAAACTAAGTAGTGCGGTGACGATACGTGTTAAATGAGTTGGTTGGTTTAAAACATAGGGTGTTATAATAGCTTTATGGGAAGTTAGTTATAACGACTCATGTAGGTAAAAGATTGGTTTATTGATTGTAGGAGTTAAGAGACTTGATCTTGAAAGATAAGAGACTTAACTTATTTTACTTGGTTATTAACATTTTGTTAAAAGTGTTGTGAAACCTCATTCGCTAGTAATGAGTACTTGGTTTTAAAAAGAATAATGTTTCTTGATTTCGGAAATGAGAATAAGTGTCGAGCAAACCACAACGCTAATAAAGGAAAGTGTATTGGCAAATAACTAATTGTTATTAAAACCAGTAGAAACCTCCATCTGCATAGAAGCTAAGATAAGACAAAATTGTATTACATTTCCTAGATCATGGCTGCTGTAACAAGATTGTTGTAAACAAGAATAAACGGCTCACGTATAAGACATATGTTTCTCAGATTGTTTAAAAGAGAATTATATTCTTAAATGATTAAGACTATGAACTATGAAACTTTCTAAAATAAAGAGACCTGAGTAATTGAAATTAGGCAAACTGGAACTTTAGGGGAAAGAATGTTGTTAAAAAGAAAAGTGTTTTGGTTTACCTAAAAATGTGAGTCACTCTATTTTTTATACTACGGGTATCGGGTGACCTTTATAAAAGGAATGGATCTCTTTAAAAGGAATTTAACGTACGTAGTACTTTAGGGTTAAAACCCGGACCTTGTTATAAAATGGAAGTACCTTGAGTTATGTATAACTTGCCTATGCTTATTGTTGTATAACTTGCCTATGCTTGTTGTTGTGTAACTCGCCTATGCTTGTTGAGATAGCCTTTGTTGTGCAAATGTTGATATCAGGTGACTTCTTGAGAAAGAGTGGATCTTTTTATAAAAGTTTAGAAGTATGGTAATTTGCTTGAGCTTGTTTGTGATAGCCTGGTTGTCCGATGTATTGTTATTGTGGTTGCATGGACATGTCTACACCGATGCAGAATTCCGGGGGCATGTGGTCATGCGGCAGGGTTGATTACCCGATATATTGTTATTGTGGTTACATGGACATGTCTACACCGATGCAGAATTCCGGGGGCATGTGGCCATGTGGCGGGGTTGATCACCCAGTATATTGTTGTTGATGTTGCATGGACATGTCTACACCGAGGCAGAATTCCGGGGGCATGTGGCCATGCGGCATTGTTATTATTGTTGCATCATGGACATGTCTACACCGATGCAGAATTCCGGGGGCATGCGGCCATGATGCGAACATGATTTATGTTGTGGGCGTGAGACCCATAGTTATATTGAGTGATGACGTTGAGGGCGTGAGTCCCTGACTTGACTGCTTTTATGTTGCGTACTGTATTTTGGTTATCATACATGTCTCCTGCTTTTTATAGACTGTTATGATTTAACTGCAGTATTTTCGGGCCACATACTTGGTACACTGCCAGACCGACCTCTTCGGCCGCGTTCATGCCGCAGTAGAGTACATCGGTAGTTCATCATCGCTCTTAGATCACGGTCAATGGTTGGGAAGCTCCGCTTCTCGGAGGCTTATCTTTTGGTATGTTACCCCGAGTAGGTTCTTGTACATTGAGGTGGTATGGCGGCCCCGTCCCGTCATGTTGTATAAAAACTCTTAGAGGTCCGTAGTATCGTTGTGGCGTGGTTTGTAAAAGGATTAAATTGTTCATTTTGAAAGAGTTGTTTATATATATTTTATTGGAAAATGTAGTTTGTTGGCTTTGCTTTATGATATATATCTTGTTTCTTGTTTAAAGTTTTATTTTCTGCTTGTTTTCTCTGATGTTGTATCACTAGGGTGCCCGAGGTAAGGCACCAGTCACGGGCCCGGGATCGGGTCGTGACAAAAGTGATATCAGAGCAGTTAATCCTCTAAATGTCTACGACCGTGTCTAGTAGTCTTGATTATCGCGGTGTTGTGCACCACATCTATAATCGTGAGGCGCAGGACATTTAGGATTAGTTTCATTCTTCTCATTCGAGATCGTGCCTTAGAGTCGTGTTGTAAGTTAGACCCTCCGACGTATCTCGCTCTACCGATTATGCCTCCGCAAGGGCAACCAGAGCCTGTATGGCAAGGCAAACGAGGGTGCCGCTAGTAAGATACAGAGGAGCACGAGGGCGCAGTCACAAGACTGAGATTGTGCTTCAGACGGCAAGTTTTGCGACGCCACAAATTTCAAAGAAGTTTAGAGTCGCAAATGGTCAGCGAGACCACAAGACACGAGCCTCACCCCACACCGGAGCAGAGGAGATGGGTTACGCGAGTTGGCCCGCTTATCGCCGTGGTCGTGGCCGAACGAGGATAGCCGGACGCAGCAGCCCAAAGAGCACCAGGTTCACCCTAGATCGGATAGTTTGAGGCTACGTGACTTTCGAGATGTAGCCCGCCAGTTCTACTGCCGAGGCCGAGGATGATCCGCAGAGTTCATCCGAAGCTACAATGGATCATCGTGGTGATCAAGGCTTCGAGACCGAGTCGGTGGTCTTAGGTTCGTGATCGCCACGTGGATACCGCAATGATCGTTTGATTCGCGGAGCTGTCCCGGGAGAGAATGCACTTCCACCGTTTGGGACGAGTTCTCGGGTATTTCTTGCACCTTTCTTGCCTCCACGGACGGCGAGAGGCCTGACCGACAGATTTTTGATGTTGAGGCGTAAGCGCGCATAGCTCGGAGTACAATGTGAGTTCGACTCATTGGCTCGGTATGCCCCAGAGTAGTGATATGGAGGATGAGTACACCGCCACGCACGTTAGATGATTACTTGGCAGAGGCTTGCTCGGGTGTAGCTCTTCAGTCGGGCATGGACATTGCCCGCATTGTTATACCCCGTATTTCCAGAGTATGTACGTAAGGGAATACGTACAAAAAGTTTAGCCTTAAAGTTTAGGCTTGGACGATTTTTTGGGCACAACTCACAAAACGAATAGTTTTCCGACGAAACGTTTCCACAGCTTTCGTAGGTAAATTCCGCCATGCCATTTCTAATTTTGCAGATTTTTCCGAGAGACGAAACATTTTGACCAACGGAGGGCTTACACTTGTCACCCTCCAATTGATGGACTTGAAATCGCCCATTTGGACGAATTGGACAAAGGTGAGCACGCTTTTTGTGCCTTGTGCACAAGTCAGCGAGTTGGTAGGATATTTGTGGAGTAAATCTTCACCCTACACTTGCCTTGCACTTGTCTTAATCTTGGCCATTGGTTGGCCACTTCTTGACCTATAAATACCCCCTTAAGATGAAGAGTTCTTCATCCACAAATATTTCCAAGTCTTGAAAATCCTCTCCTCTCCCTTTGTAGCTCTTTCGTCCAACACTCCCCCCCCTCCCCTTGTGAAGTTTGACCGAGGGCCTACCCCCCCTAGCCTAGCCAAAACCTACCCCCCTCCCTTGGTAGAAAAGTTGCCTTCTTGTATTGTTATAATGCCCAAAGTACCCTAGCCCAAATACCTTAGTACTTAGTAGAAGTTGTGAAGAACTTCTAAGGTTTCCTTGGAGCATACAACTTAGGAGCAAAACCTTGCTCAGGCGCGACTTTTTCTAGGATATTATTGGGCTTACTGAGGTAACTAATCCTAACCCTCTTTTGAATTAGAGAATACATACTGTAGTAGTATTAGAATAAGTATTAAATACTTAGAAGAATATCACAGAATAGAATTGAACTGTTACCACAGTAGAAGGGTTTAAAAGAAGAATAATCAAATCAGATTTACATAGACTGCTTTCACATGAGACTTATATAGCTCACCGCAGGGAAGTGCTGCCCAACTTTCCATAGAATTGTGAACCTCGCTTAGAATGACCTTCGAGTAGTCTTTGATAGATGTCCGTGACTATTATAGGTTGACTCTCTCGACATATTCAACTCAAGGCGTGGTTTTCATTGGTATGTATGTGATTCTTCCTAAAGCATGATATTTTACAATATATATGTAGTACGGTAGACGATACGTGTTAATCGAATAATACTTACGAATGCCTCACGCTTAAGCCTAAATAACACTTACTAAGAATGCCTCACGCTTAAGCTCAATAATAAAGAATCAAAACATTTCAAAAGAACATCGAATCATTTTTAATGTAAGAGAACTAATTGGTTTTTAAATGTAAGCTTAAGAGTTATACTAGTTTTATGGGAAGTTAAGTATAACCACTTAAGATTGATAAAAGAAACAGCTTTGCCTATGTGTTTATAATGCACTTATATCAATTGTGAAAAGAATAATAAGATGGTTTGATAAGTAGACATGATATGATGCTATGTGTGTTAGTGTCTTGTAACGCTTGTGTAAAAGAGTATTCTTGTTGGCTTATGTTGTTTAACGATAAGTCGTTAGGTTAGTGTAACACCACTCACCTCTTGACATATTAATGGGGTTAAGCTCGCCTCCACGCGGGTAGACTCAGCGGTGCGGGACCATGATTCGAGAATACCTCATGCGGGTCCAGGGACCTATGCGAGCTACGGAGTTCCGTGTTAGCGTGCGGGTTATACCTCACGCGGTCTATGTGGCCACGCGGACTACGAGTCCAGGACGACGCCGAGGAGTAGCTACCGATGCGGGTTATATACCCTACGCGCCTACGTGATTGGCCTACGCGACTACGGAGTCCGTGGATTAGGCTTGCATGGTGATACTACGCAATCGCCCCGCTTCGATCATTCGCACCTAGAAAAGACTCGCATAGCTTACCTATTGTTCTTGTTTGTGATGCGGCACTATGCGCGTTTCCTCGGTTGTTTCATACATACTTGCAAAACTGCTTTTAAAATGATATGTTTCATTTAAGTATTTTACGCTTTCATATACTTAGTACCTGTGATCGACCTCCTTCGGGGCCGCTCATGCCGCAGTAAGGGGCAAGGTGTGCTAGATCCACATTCTTAGGATCTCTACGCTGGTGTCTGAGCTCCATCTTTTCCGAGGCTCTACTTTGGGTATGATCTCCTGTTGTAGATAGTTTTGCATAGCCAGGTATGGCGGGCCCCGCCCGCCATAGTTGTATATTTCAGAGGTCTGTAGTCACGTTGTACAAAGGTTTGATGTAATCGCTAAACCATGTTTATATATATGCCGAAGGCGATGTTTTCTCACAAAATCGTGTCTTATTTTATAAATCGTTTCATGTCTTGCTTTATATTTCCGCCGACACTGATGTATGACTACTGGGTGCCCCTGAGGCACCATACCACGCCCCGAACGTCGTGACAAAAGTGGTATCGAGCGCTTAATCCTGAAAGTGTCTACAGCACCGTATCTAGTAGAGTCTTGATTATCGGTGTTGTGCACCACACCAATAATCGTGAGGCTATAGGATATTTAGGATTGGTTTCATTCTTCTCATTCCGAGATCGTGCTTTAGAGTCGTGTTATAGTCGACCCTCTAACGTATTCCTTTCCCGTAATGGCTTATGCCTCCACGTAAGGCAACCCGCCCGTGGCAAGGCAAATGAGGAGTCGCTAGCAGACACCCAGAGTCACGAGGGCTCAGCCCGCCTATACCGCAGACGGCGAGTTCTATGACGCCGCCACTTCAAAGAGACCACGCACCCACACCTCCCGCCCCACACCGGGCGGAGGAGTTAGGGTACAAGGAGACGGCCCACTATTGGCAAAGTCAGGCCCGACACGAGGAGAGGCCGGACGCGCAGCCTCAGCCTCCAGCCTCGGGCCGCACCTGCGCACCCGAGGCGTATAGTTTGAGACTACGAGATTTCGAGTCAGAGCCCGCCAGAGTTTTACGGTCGAGGCCGAGGATGATCCGCAGGAGTTCATCCGCCACCACAGAGGATCACGAGGGTGATCAAGGCCTCGAGACAGAGTCCGTGACCTCGGTTCGCATCGGCCGCGTGATACCGCAATGATTGGTTTGATTCACGGAGTTATCCCGGAGAGCACGCGCCCCCGCCTACTGGGATGAGTTCTCGAGGCTTTCTCACCCACTTCTTGCCTCCACAGACGGCGAGGGCGCGGCCGATAGATTTTTACCGCGAGGCGCAGAGGACGACCGTCGTGGAGTACAATGTCGAGTTTGATTCATCGCTCGATATGTCCCAAAGATTGGTAGCGCATGAGGATAGGTGCACCGCCACGCCACCGGCTAGATGACTATATGGCCGAAGTCACGTGCGGGTGTTTCTCTTCACCGTATGGACATTACCCGCACGCAGCTCATGCTCGATGCGAGGAGCGAGAGATCGCCGGCCGACAGCAAGCAGCAGGTTAAGACCAGACGGCAGTGGTCGCTTGCGGCTATCGTGCGGCGGCCTCAGAATAGCCTAGATTTGCACCACACCACCAGAGCACTCCCGCACCATCCTCAAGACACCAGATATTCGAGGCGCACAGTGGCCCCTGTGACTTCGCACATCCGCAGCAGAGGTTCCGCCGATCGACCACCCCTCAGGTGGCCGATGCGCAGATCCCACTTCGAGTTATGGTACGGAGTTTGTTTCGCCAGGGCCGCAGGTCACTACGCGAGGAACCGTCCACCAAGGGCAAGGCTGATGGTAGGGTCACCACAGTTCTTTCGCCGGTCTTCTTCATCTCCTACAGCTTACTCGCCCCGAGGGCGTGGTACTCGTGGTCAGCAGGTCGCGCAGAGGTCGTGGCTCGGTCCTGGCTTCTAGCGGTCCTCGTAACCGCATTTATGCTTTGTCCACCGACAGATCGTGAGGCCTCACCGATGTCGCCAGTGTACTTTATCGCTCGGGTTTGATGTGTATGCTTTGATAGATCCGGTTCTACTGGCCCCATATATCTCCCTGTTGCTAGTAGGATAGTGGATAGAGCCCGAGTCCATAGACCCTTTCGAGGTAGCTACGCCATGGTGATTCGGGTAGCTCACGGGTATATAGAGCTTGTCCCGTGACCATTTACACCGTCTGACCCAGCCGACTTGACAGAGTCGAGATGATTGACTTCGACGTGATCATGGGACGGATTGGCTAGCTTCTGCTACGCCAATGTAGACCGCAGAGAGAGTAGTACGGTTCCAGCTTCCGAGGAGCCATTGTCGAGGGAGGAGCACCAGATCGCCGAGAGGTAGGTTTATTTCCTACCTCAAGGCTAGGAAGATGTGCGCAGGGGTATATCTACCATCTCGCTCGTGTTTGATATCAAGTCGCGCACCAGATTTTCGGGCCCAGTGAGTCACGAGTTCCCGACGTGTTTCCTGCATGACCTTCCCGCATCCTCCCGAGAGGGAGATCGAGTTTTGTATAGATGTGTTGCGATACTCGCCTATTTCCATTCCGCCATACGTAACGGCACCCGCCGAGTTGAGAGAGTCAAGGACCACCGAGGATTTGCCGGAGAAGCGGCTTCATCAGCCTAGTGTTTCTCCCCGGGAGCGCAGATTGTTCAGAAGAAGAAGGACGGACGCCGCGCATGTGTGTTGATTACGTGCAACAACAAGGTGACCATTAAGAATGTATACCCTTCCTGTGATTGATGATTTGTTCGACTGGGCAGTGGTGCGAGATGTTTTCCAAGATTGATCCGCGATCGCTATCATCAAAGTAGTCGAGAGGCGATGTCCCTAGATCGCATTCAGACCTTGACGCATTATGAGTTCGTGGTCATGTCTTTGGGTTGACCAATGC
Source organism: Przewalskia tangutica (assembly GCA_029844215.1). Classification (NCBI taxonomy): domain Eukaryota; kingdom Viridiplantae; phylum Streptophyta; class Magnoliopsida; order Solanales; family Solanaceae; genus Przewalskia; species Przewalskia tangutica. The sequence goes on along the minus strand of JAQGDG010000168.1, from coordinate 205,070 downwards.
TCCGCAGATTCATGGATTTGATGAACCGAGTGTTCAAACCATTTTTGGACACGCTTGTGATAGTGTTCATTGATGATATCTTGGTTTATTCTCGCCAGAAGGAGTACGCGGAGCATTCGGCGATCTGGCCGACGCTTCTCCAGACTGAACAGCTTGACGCCAAGTTTTCCAAATGTGAGTTTTGCTGACTTCAGGCGCTTGGGCATATTGTCGGGCCGATGGTATTCGAGGATACGGCCAAGATCGGCGCAACAGACTTGGCCTAGACCTACTACTCCGGCTGCAGGTTCGCAGCTCGGGCCTTGCAGATATTATCGGCGTTCGTGGAGAAGTTTGCTTCTATCTTCGCACCATTGACTAGATCGACTCGTGGCGCAAGTTTCATGGATCGATGCCAGGAGCGTGGTTTCCAGCCGAAGAGAGACCGACGACCGCCCGCTCTTACTTCCGCAGGGTCCGATGGTTATGTCGTATTGTGACGCCGTGCATCGGTTGGGATGCGTGTTGACGCAAAGCATGGCAGGTTATAGCATACGATCCCGACACCAAGAAACACGAGAGGAACTACCCCACCCATGATTTGAGTCAAGGCCGTGGATTTACGCCAAGATCCGAGGCACTATTTGTATGGGGTTCACGTGGATATTTTTACGCACCACAAGAGCCTCCAAAGATATCTTCACCAGAGGAGCCGAACTTACGGCATGCAGACGGTGGTTAGAGTTGCTTAAGGATTACGATGTTGATATCCCGCATCACCCGGGAAGGCCAACGCCAGGCGTATGCCTTAGTCGTAGGTCGATGGGAGCCTATCGACGTGCAACTAGAGGAGGGACATGGTTCGTGATTTGCATCGCCAGCGAGCCTTGGTGTCCGCTTGATTGATTCCGATAGCAGTGGGGTTAGAGTTCGCGAGGTTGCCGAGTCTTCCATCGCTGGCGAGGTGAAGAGGCAATAGTTCGAGGATCCACTTTGATTCGATATCGCGATACGCCTCTTCGTGAGGGCGGTCCTTTGAGGTAGCACCACGGGGTGCTAAGGTTTGAGGGCGATTGTGTGTTCCAGATGTTTCGTGACTTCGCAGCAGGTTCTTGGGGAAGCACACGCACAAGCATTACTCTATCCATCCGGTCGCATCAAGATGTACCACGACCTTAGATCCGTGTATTGTGGACGGCTCAAGAGGACGCTGTAGAGTTCGTAGCTCGCCCGTGTTGTCGCAGGTGAAGGTAGCAGAGCACCGTGAGGCCCGTGGTTTGTTACAGCGATCGAGATCCCGACCGAAGTGGAGGTAATCAACATGGACTTCATCACGTGATTACCTCGCACTCGTAGAGACATGATTCTATACGGGTTATCGCCGACAGTCGACGAAATCAGCCCACTTTCTTCCCGCCGACGACTTTTTCTACGAGGATTATGCCGACTTTACATCCGAGAGATCGCCGATCGCATGGAGTCCCTACTTCGATCATATCGCATGCAGGAGCCCGCTTTACACGCTAACTTCGAGGTCCTTCCAGGGGTTTAGGGACGCAGTGAGCCCGAGTAATCGCATTTCATCCACTGCATGCACGGACAGCAGAGCGCACTATCCGCACTTCGAGGATATGTCGAGCCCGTGTTATTGACTTCGCAGTAGTTGGGAGGATCATTTGCCTCTAGTTGAGTTCGCAGATAATAATAGCTACCACTCCAAGATTCGGGATGGCGCCTTTACGAGGCCTTGTATGAGGAAGTGCGACGCCTATAGTTGGTTCGATGTGGGCGAGGTGCAATGAATGGGACCAGATTTGGTACAACAGCGCGTGGATAAGGCGGCTTATCCGAGAGCGCTATCGACACCGTAGTCGATGTGGTCGATGCGCAGATCATCGCCGCCGTGATCTTGAGTTCGAGGTTCATGATTGGGTTTTCCTAAGGTGCCACCCATGGCGGTGTGATGAGATTCGGAAGAAGGGGAAACTCACCCAAGGTACATCGGGCCGCTTTCAGATTGTCCGCAGGTAGGCAAGGTTGCCTATGAGTCGATCCGCCGTCCGATCCGAGGCGGCATCCGCTTTTTCACGATCTACGCCGGCGAGATGTACGGATCCATCTAGGTACACCCGATCGACGATGTCCAGTGTGACCGAGGGTTATCGATGAGGAGATTCCCATAGCGATAGTCGATCGCCGTTAGGCGTCATGACCAAGGACGTGGCTTCCACAAAGTCTTGTGGGCGAACGATCTCGTGGAGGAGATGACGGGAAGCCGAGGAGGACATGAGGCGTATATCCTCACCTATTCCCACACCTCCGTAATTCACTTTCCTACTTGTAAATTTTCATTATCGCTATGCCTAAGTGTTGTTTGTGGCCGTGCGTGGCATTTGCAAACCGCTTAAGTTATGAAGAACCTTATCGTTATCCTGCTCAAAGGAACATTCGGGACGAATGTTTCTAAGGAGGGGAGAATGTTATACCCCGTATTTCCAGAGTATGTACGTAAGGGAATACGTACAAAAAGTTTAGCCTTAAAGTTTAGGCTTGGACGATTTTTTTGGGCACAACTCACAAAACGAATAGTTTTCCGACTAAACGCTTCACGCCTTTCGTAGGTAAATTCCGCTATGCCATTTCTAATTTTTATGGATTTTTCCGAGAGACGAAAACATTTTGGACCAACGGAGGGCGACACTTGTCACCCTCCAATTGATGGACTTGAAATCGTCCATTTGGACGAATTGGACAAAGGTGAGCACGTTTTTTGTGCCTTGTGCACAAGTCAAGGAGTTGGTAGGATATTTGTGTGGAGTAAATCTTCACCCTACACTTGCCTTGCACTTGTCTTAATCTTGGCCATTGGTTGGCCACTTCTTGACCTATAAATACCCCCCTTAAGATGAAGAGTTCTTCATCCACAAATCTTTCCAAGTCTTGAAAATCCTCTCCTCTCCCTTTGTAGCTCTTTCGTCCAACACCCCCCCCCCCCCTTGTGAAGTTTGGCCGAGGGCCTACCCCCCCTAGCCTAGCCAAAACCTACCCCCCTCCCTTGGTAGAAAAGTTGCCTTCTTGTATTGTTATAATGCCCAAAGTACCCTAGCCCAAATACCTTAGTACTTAGTAGAAGTTGTGAAGAACTTCTAAGGTTTCTCGAGCATACAACTTAGGAGCAAAACCTTGCTCAGCGACTTTTCTAGGATATTATTTTACCGAGGTAACTAATCCTAACCTCTTTGAATTAGAGAATACATACTGTAGTAGTATTAGAATAAGTATTAAATACTTAGAAGAATATCACGTATCAGAATTGAACTGCTACTACAGAGAAGGGTTTAAAAGAAGAATAATCAAATCAGATTTACATAGGACTGCTTTCACAAGAGACTTATATAGCTCATCGGGTAGGGAAGTGCTGCCCAACTTTCCATAGAATTGTGAACCTCTGCTTAGAATGACCTTCAGAGTAGTCTTTGATAGATGTCGTGACTATTATAGTCGACTCTCGCGCACATATTCAACTCGCGTGGTTTTCACGGAAGGTATGTGATTCTTCCTAAAGCATGATATTTTACAATATATATGTAGTACTAGACGTATACGTGTTAATCGAATAATACTTACGGAATGCCTCACGCTTAAGCTCGACAACACTTACTAAGAATGCTCACTGGCTAAAGCTCAATAATAAAGAATCAAAACATTTCAAAAGAATATCAATCATTTTTAATGTAAGAGAACTAATTGGTTTTTAAACAAGCTTAAGAGTTTTACTAGCTTTATGGGAAGTTAAGTATAACCACTTAAGATTGATAAAAGAAACTTTGCCTATGTGTTTATAATGCATTTATATTGAATTGTGAAAAGAATAATAAGATGGTTTGATAAGTAGACATGATATGATGCTATGTGTGTTAGTGTCTTGTAACGCTTGTGTAAAAGAGTATTCTTGTTGGCTTATGTTGTTTAACGATAAGTCGTTAGGTTAGTGTAACATCACTCACCTCTTGACATATTACCGGGGTTGTCGCCTCCGACGCTGGTAGACTCAGTGTCCGGGACCATGATTCGAGAATACCTCACGCTGGTCCAGGGACCCATGCGAGCTACGGAGTTCCGTGTTAGTGTGCGGGTTATACCTCACGCGGTCTATGTGGCCATGCGACTACGAGTCCATGACGACGCCGAGGAGTAGCACCCTCGACGCGGTTATATACCCTACGCGCCTATGTGATTGGCCTATGCGACTACGGAGTCCGTGATTAGGCTTGCATGGTGATACTACGCAATCGCCCCGCCGATCATTCGCAGCCTAGAAAAGACCTCGCATGGCTTTACCTATTGCGTTCTTGTTTGTGATGTGGCACTATGCGCGTTTCTCGGTTGTTTCATACATACTTGCAAAACTGCTTTTTAAAATGATATGTTTCATTTAAGTATTTTACGCTTCATATACTTAGTACTGTTAGATCGACCTCCTTCGGGCCGCGCTCATGCCGCAGTAAGGGCAAGGTGTGCTAGATCCACATTCTTAGGATCTCTACGTTGGTGCCTGAGCTCCATCTTTTCCGAGGCTCTACTTGGGTATGATCTCCTTGTAGATAGTTTTGTATCAGTGGTATGGCGGCCCCGTCCCGCCATAGTTGTATATTTCCTTAGAGGTCTGTAGTCATGTTGTACAGTGTCGGATGTAACTGCTAAACCATGTTTATATATATATGCCGAAAGGCGATGTTTTCTCACATAAACTGTGTCTTATTTTATAAATTGTTTCATGTCTTGCTTTATATTTCCGCTGATTACTCTGATGTATGACTACTTGAGTGCCCCGGTAAGGCACCAGTCACGGGCCCCAGAACGGGTCGTGACACGCATGCAGGCTTATGCACTTGGGGGTGAAGAGCGGAGAGGTCGACGGAATGACCAAGATCAGCAGAAGAGGGCCAGAGCAACAGGGTCCTTTGGTGACTTTCGAGGCGGACCGCCTCAGCAGCAGACTAGTTTTGTACCTCCGCCAGTGCAGAGTGGTCCTCCACAACCTTCAGGGCATCCAGAGTATTCGGGAGCAGGTCAGGGCTCCAAGGGTTCAGGTTTCCAGGGAAGTAGGGGTGTTGGCCAGACGCAGTCACCCCTACCTCGGTGTGGTCGATGTGGTAGACCGCATTTCGGGGAGTGTCGTGGTGCCAAGGGAGCTTGTTATTTTTGCGGCCAGCAGGGCCATTTTGCGAGGAACTGTCCGACCAAGGGTAGCACGGATGTTACGACTCAGCCTTCAGGATCAGTGGCTGGTTCATCACCTTCACTAGCTATGCGCCCTGCAGGGCAGGACTGTGATTAGAAAAGCGGTAGAGACAGGTATATCCTTAACCCTCTAGAGTTTTGTATGCTGATGTGTTTAGTGTTATGTTCGGATAGCTTTGTGCTAAAATGTGATTTAGAAACCTGGTTAGTGTAGAAGGGTAAGCCTGGGGGCGTGGTAAGTGTGAACCTTAGACTATTTCACGATTGAGACCTTAGAGGTAAGGTCGTCTTGTGTAAAAAGATTTATTTTATGTTTGACCTTTATCAGAGTGCGTAGTATACGTGGAGTTATTGTGGGGAATTCCTTGGGTTGTGTAAAATGGAAGTGGTAGCTTTCATGATGTGAATTAGTAAGATTGTTCCGTATCGAGGAGCAAGAGTTGGCGCGACGGAGGGTCGGGTTGAGGGCGTTTTGCGGGTCAACCCGTAGCCCGGATTTAGGTGGGGTCAGTTCGAGGTGGTCCTGCCAGGTGGTAGGGTCACGAGGATGCTAGGCCCGAGTTTAGTTAACCATCGTATGAGTTCGTGGATGCGCTCGACCAGAATCGGTTCGTGAAGGCCGGGAATGGCCTCGCGAGTGAAGCTAGTAAGATGACCAAGTTTGGAGGTAGTGACTCCACAGTTTTGGAAACTGAAGCGATGACTGAAGTATGGTACGTATTCTAGAAGAGTTCAAGTGTTCGAGAAGAGTACGACGAGTAAGGGAAGAAGCGAGCATGTGTTGAGAGCATAAAAGAGATCATTTCTTTTGTGAAGTGAGGGTGCGAGGGGAGCACTCTTTAAACCATAGGTGGAGGCTTGTTGTGATGTTAGAGGTAGTCCCTCGTTGGCTTGGGTTTAAGTATTTGTGTGTGTGTTTTGTGGCCAGGTGTGGCGTTGGCAACTTGTTAGAAGGAACTTTATCGTTATCCGTCTTGAGAAGGAACAATCGGGACGAATGTTTCTAAGGATTGGAGAATGTTATACCCCGTATTTCCAGAGTATGTACGTATGGGCGTACGTAGAAAGTTTGAGCCTTAAAGTTAGGCAAGTTTCAAAATTTTTGTGCACAACACCCGATTAGAGTCGTTGACTAAACGCTTTATCGAACTTGCGGCGGAAAATTCCGCTATGTCGTTTAGTATTTTTATGGATTTTTCCGAGCGACGAACATTTTTGGACCAACGGAGTGTCACGACCAACCCGCCCGCGGATCGTGCCTTACCCCGCACCCTAGTGATACAACATCGAGAAAATCAGCGGAAATAAAAACATGAACATGAATTAAGAGACATGATAAATAAACAGCCAACCAAAACAGCTTGCCTTCAAGATATATACATAAATACCAACGCTTATCCTTTTACGCATCGCCACAACAAGATTACATGCACTTAAGAAGTGATAACAACTATGACGGACAGGGCCCCGCCATACCCCGAATGTACAAGAACCTGCTGCACTCGTGGTAACATACCAAAGATAAGCCTCCAAGGAACTGAGCTTCCCAACACGCTGAAATGTGATCCTATAAGCGATCGACAACCGATGTACTTACCGCTGCAGATGAACGCACTTCAAGGAGGTCAAGATAACAGTACCAAGTATGTGAAATCAGAAAATATTGTAAATGAAATCATAATAGTCTATATAAAGCAGAGACATGTATGATAACCAAACTACGCTCACAACATAAAAGCAATCATGTCAAGTCGTGACTCACGCCTCAAAGTCATCCTCATGCCCGTGGAACTCATTCCTCACCGCCAGCCTAGGTACAAATCATGTGATACGATAATGTGTCTCGCCCATCTTATGGACCAAGTATAGAAACGCAGGAATACATTCCTGCTCATCCTACGAACCTAGAGTCGAGTGGAATACATTCGGATGAACCTAGTCGAGTGAAATACATTCCTGATGAACCAGAGTCGAGTGAAATACATTCCTGATGAACCGTAGTCGAGTGAAATACATTCCGGATGAACCTAGTCGAGTGAAATACATTCCTGATGAACCGTAGTCGAGTGAAATACATTCGGATGAACCGTAGTCGAGTAGAACACAAGACTTTGCACAACACGGCTATCACACGTAACGTGGTCCAGTTTCATAACAACAAGCATAGGCAAGTTATACACAACTCAAGGTACTTTCATTTTATGTCAAAGTCCGGATTTTAACCCTAAAGTACTACGTACGTTAAATTCCTTTTAAAGATCCATTTCTTTTACAAAGGTCACCCGATACCCGTAGTATAAAAATAGAGTGACTAACATTGTTAAGTAAACCAAAATGCTTTCCTTTGTAAAATCAAGTATCAACCTTGTTTTCCAAACGTTCAAGTTTGCCTAATTTCAAATGCTCAAGTTTCTCATTTTAGAAAAGGTTTCGTAGTTCATAGTATTAATCCTTTAAAACATAATTCTCCTTTAAACGTTTTGAGAAACATATGTCTTATATGTGAGTAGGTTATTCTTGTTTATAATCAATCTTATTAAGCAACCATGATCTAGGAAATGTAATATCATTTTGTCTCATCTTAGCTTCTATGCAGATGGAGGTTTCTACTGGTTTTAATACCATACTTCATTATTCAATACATTTTCCTTTATTAACGCCGCAGTTGGTTTGTCGATACTCATTCGATTTCCAAATCAAGAAACATTATTCCTTTTAAAACCAAGTACTCATTACTCATGAATGAGGTTTCACACTTTTAACAAAATTCATCTCAATACCATTAAGTCAAGTCTCTTATTTTCAAAAAATCAGTAAACCATTCTTTTTATCACTCTTAAGACGTTATACCTAACTTCCCATAAAGCTAGTACAACTCTTATGTTTTCAAAGCCAAGTATTACTCTTCTTTCAAAAAGGTCTTTTTGAAACACTTCAAGTTTTTTTATTACTACACATCAAATCCGTTATAAGTCAAATCAGTTACCCTTTGAAACCACAAAGCATTTTCTTACCTACATAAAGCTGTTATAACCAACTTCCCATAAAGCCGTTATAACACTTTATGTTTCAAACCAATCAAATACATTAAACACATGTACATCTACCGTACTACATAGTTATACACATATCATGCTAGAACAGATAGGAAGAGGTTCACATACCTCGCGACGATTATCGACTAATAGCAAAATGCTCCAAGTACCTCAAACCGTCGGCTACTCCTTAAGCCAAGTAGATCACGCCATACGTAGTACTTCAACCTATAGAGGCCACCAGGCGCCTATTAACATCCTAGATCGCAATGTAGAATATTCTACGAAATCGGCAAAGACTCTCCCCGCAACAACAGAAATCTCCTCATTTATCGAGGCCGCTACCAAGCCAACTGGGGGTTTGCACGTCTGACCGACGTACAATTCTACTCACAAGAATACTACACAAGTTCATCAGAATACAATCCTATGTAATTACGCTCGCTTCTTTTTTAACTTCAGGCTTAAGTCAAAAGACATTGCCACAATACTATGTTCAGTTCTATTCAATAATCAGCCTATATATAGTATACTTCAACTATATATTACTATAACATGTAATTTCCAATTACAGTAGGGGGACAAGTTTATTTACCTCGATAAGCCCAAAATTATCCGAGTTTAATGTCGATCCTGAGCAAGGTTTAGCTCCTACTCCGTGGCGCTCCATTCGCCCAAGAAACCCTTAGATGTTCTACGTAACTTCTACTTATCACTTCAACTACGGTGAAGATTTTTCCTAGGGTTTCATTTTGTGGCTAAAGGAAAGTATAATCGATTTCGGTTTTTCAGATAAAGGGTACTTTGGAAAGTACTACAAGGTATTTGGCTAAAGTATTTTGGGCATTATAACAATACTTGTAGAATACATTTCTACCAAGGGTAGTATTTCGACTAGCACAACTAGGCTAGTGAGGGGTTCTCGCCAGAACCACTAGGCAAGTGGGGTGCTCGGCCGAGGGCCTTCAAGATGGGAGAGGGGTGGTGTTTGGACGAGAACAAAGTTGAGGGAGAGAGGAGGGATTTTTAACACTTAGAGAAATTTTGGATGAAGAAGTTCATCAACTTAGAGGTATTTATAGGTCAAGCAAAGGCCAACCAAGGGCCAAGATGAAGCCAAGTGCAAGGCAAGTGTAAGGCCAAGATTAAGCCATGTGCTACCTTATCCATCTACACAAAATATCCTACCTAACCCTTGACTAAAATTCCAACACAAAAACGTGCTGGCGGCCTCACTTTGCCGTCCAAGTCCTTCCAATGTGAGGTGACACATGTCACCCTCCCGTTGGTCCAAAATGTTTCGCCTCTGAAAAATCCGCAAAAATTAAAAATGCCATAGCCGAATTTTCCCTACGAAAGTCGTGGAAACGCTTCGCCGAAAAACGACTTATCCGTGTCAGGTACAAATTTCAAACTTGCCTAACTTAAGGCTCAAATTATTATACGCACGCCTCACGCACATACTGGAAATACGGTATAACATTCTTCCTTAGAAACATTCGTCCCGAATGTTCCTTCTCGCCTCAAAACAAACACGCGCGCAGATAGCCTTCACTACTATACTTACGAAACCAATCATGCCACACCGCCACAAAAATAACATGCGCAAAAACCCAAATCCAAGCCAACAAGGAATCACCTGCTTTCACAAAAGTTCCCACCAAGGTCTAAAAATATAATCCCTTCGCACCTTCATTTCTCAAAAGAAACGATCACACACGCTCACTTCTCCCCTATCTCGTTGTACCCTTCTAACACTCGAACTCTTTCTCGTATCCGCATCACACTTCCGTCAACGCTTGCTTTTCCAACCCTTGGAGTTACTACCTCCAAACTTGGTCATCTTACTAACCTCGATTTCTAAGGCCATTCTCGCCTTCACGAACTGATTCTGGTCGAACGATCCATGAACTCATACGATGGTCATCTAAACTTGGGCCTAGCACCCTCGTGACTCGCCACCGGCGACCACCTGAGCTGACCCCACCTCGAACAGTCGCGGGTTGGCCCGCAACACGGCCCCAACCCGACCCATCGCCGCGCCAACTCTTGCTCTCGACACTAACAATCTTGCTAAATCACATCGTGAAAGATACCACTTTCATTTACCCAACCTGTGACTTATCACACAATACATTCTAGGCATAAAATGCACTCGACAAGGATCACTCGCAAAATCTTGTACTCAAGACGGCCTTACATCTAAGGTCTCAACTGTAATATTCTAAGGTTCATCATTTTCACCCTGTGCTTACCCTTTTTCACCAAACTGTGTTCCTAAATCACATTTTAGCACAAAGCTATCCGAACATAACACTTAACATATTAACATAACATCAAAACATACAAGCCTCTGTAGAGGGTTAAGGATATACCGGCTACCGCCCACTCTAATCATAAGATCACTGCAGGCGCATAATCAGGGGCGCGGCGATGAACCCGCCATCGATCCTAGGTCGGCTACGCCGCGGCATTCTCCTATAAGCACGCCTTCGCCACATGGCTCTCGACGGCCGCAGTGAAACAAGCACCAAAAAAGACGACATTCTCCGATGACGCCGCCACATCGCGCACACCGAGGGGACATGAATCTCGGCCGCTAGAACTTACGTAACCTCAGAAACTAAGCCCCGAGCTCACCAGCCCCGAATACCCCGAACGCCCCAAGATCGCGAGGACCACTGCATCGGGCGGAGGTACATAACTAGCTCGGCCGAGGCATCCGCCTTGAAAGCTACCAAAGGACCTCGCTGCTCGCCTCTTCACGACTCTGGCCATTCCGCCGACTCTCCGCCTCACCTCCTGGCATAAGCTCGCATGCGGCAATGTCCATGTCGCCAAGAGCTACACCCGAGCAACTCTCGCTAGATAATCGTCAAGCCGTGACATATCGGCACTCTATCCTCCATGGTCGCCACTAAAGCGGGACATATCGAGCCAATGAGTCGAACTCACATTATACTCTCTAACCGCCCGCCCGCCCCGCTTCAACGTCAAAAACCTCGCCCGAGCCCTCTCATCCGTGGAGGTAAGAAATGTGCAAGAAACGCCTCGAGAACTCGCTCCAACTCGGAAGCGCATGCTCTCCCCGGGACAGCTCCCACGAATTAAACCAGTCGACTGCAGTATCACGCAGCTGATGCGAACCTAAGACCACCGACTCGGTCTCCAAAGCCTTGATCACTCACGATCCGTCAGAATCGCCGGATGAACTCCTCGCGATCATCCTCGTGCCTCACCCATAAAACTCGCGTTACATCTCGTAAAATCCCGTAGTCTCAAACTATCTCGCCGGGGTGAACTACGGTGCTATCGGATCGAATCGCCGTGATCCAGATTCAAATTATCATCATATCTAGCTACCGCCGCCAAGAATCGCCATCTCTTATACCCATCTCATTCGCTTCCAGCCGTGGATCGAGGCTCGTGTATCAGAGTCTCGCAGCCACATCGCTACGCTTAAATCACTGGCCGGGCGGCGTCGCGAAACCCGCCGGTTAAGCACTGCTCGTGCATCGACGCTCGCGCTCGCATTCTATGTATCTCACTAATAGCTCTCGATCGCTTTGCCTATCCGGGCTCGCCTTTACGCGAGGCATAATCGTAAAGGAAAGGAATACGCCGAGGGTCCAACTTATCACACACTCTAAGGCACGATCTCGTAATGAGAAGAATGGAAACTAATCCTAAATGTCCGCAGCCTCCTCGATTATAGATGTGGTGCACAACACACCGATAATCAAGACTCTACTAGACACGGTGCGTAGACACTTTCCGAGGACTAATCGCTCGATACCACTTCGCCACGACCAACCTGCCCGTGGATCGTGCCTTACCCCGCACCCTAGTGATACAACATCGAGAAAATCAGCGAAATAAAAACATGAACATGAATTAAGAGACATGATAAATAAACAAAGCAACCAAAATAGCTTGCCTTCAAAGATATATACATAAATACCCAAAAGTTATCCTTTACGCATCGCCACAACAAAGATTACATGCACTTCTAAGAAGGATAACAACTATGACGGACAGTGGCCCCGCCATACCCCGAATGTACAAGAACCTACTGCACTGTGGTAACATACCAAAGATAAGCCTCAAGGAACTGAGCTTCCCAACACGCGAAATGTGATCCTATAAGCGGATCGACAACCGATGTACCTCTACTCGCGCAGATGAACGCACTTCAAGGAGGTCAAGATAACAGTACCAAGTATGTGAAATCAGAAATATTGTAAATAAAATCATAATAGTCTATATAAAGCAGAGACATGTATGATAACCAAACTACGCTCACAACATAAAAGCACTATGTCAAGTCACGGACTCACGCCTCAAAGTCATCCTCATGCCCGTGGAACTCCTTCCTCACCGCCAGCTAGGTACAACTCATGTGATACGTATAATGTGTCTCGCCCATCTTATGGACCCAAAGATAGAAACGCAGTGGAATACATTCCTGCTCATCCCATGAACCTAGTCAAGTGGAATACATTCTGATGAACCTAGTCGAGTGAAATACATTCCTGGATGAACCGTAGTCGAGTGAAATACATTCTGATGAACCTAGGTCGAGTGAAATACATTCTGATGAACCGTAGTCGAGTGAAATACATTCCTGATGAACCGGTAGTCGAGTGAAATACATTCCCGGATGAACCGGTAGACGAGTAGAACACAGTACTTGCACAACACGGCTATCACACGTAACGTGGTCCAGTTTCATAACAACAAGCATAGGCAAGTTATACACAACTCAAGGTACTTTCATTTTATGTCAAAGTCCGGATTTTAACCCTAAAGTACTACGTACGTTAAATTCCTTTTAAAGATCCATTTCTTTTACAAAGGTCACCCGATACCCGTAGTATAAAATTAGAGTGGCTAACATTGTTAAGTAAACCAAAATGCTTTCCTTTGTAAAATCAAGTATCAACCTTGTTTTCCAAACGTTCAAGTTTGCCTAATTTCAAATGCTCAAGTTTCTCATTTTAGAAAAGGTTTCGTAGTTCATAGTTTTAATCCTTTAAAACATAATTCTCCTTTAAACGTTTTGAGAAACATATGTCTTATATGTGAGTAGGTTATTCTTGTTTAAAATCAATCTTATTAAGCAGCCATGATCTAGGAAATGTAATATCATTTTGTCTCATCTTAGCTTCTATGCAGATGGAGGTTTCTACTGGTTTTAATACCATACTTCATTATTCAATACATTTTCCTTTATTAACGCTGCAGTTGTTTGCCGATACTCATTCGATTCAAATCAAGAAACATTATTCCTTTTAAAACCAAGTACTCATTACTCATGAATGAGGTTTCACACTTTTAACAAAATTCATCTCAATACCATTAAGTCAAGTCTCTTATTTTCAAAAAATCAGTAAACCATTCTTTTTATCACTCTTAAGACGTTATACCTAACTTCCCATAAAGCTAGTACAACTCTTATGTTTTCAAAGCCAAGTATTACTCTTCTTTCAAAAAGGTCTTTTTGAAACACTTCAAGTTTTTTATTACTACACATCAAATCCGTTATAAGTCAAATCAGTTACCCTTTGAAACCACAAAGCATTTTCTTACCTACATAAAGCTGTTATAACCAACTTCCCATAAAACCGTTATAACACTTTATGTTTCAAACCAATCAAATACATTAAACACATGTACGTCTACCGTACTACATAGTTATACACATATCATGCTAGAACAGATAGGAAGAGGTTCACATACCTCGCGACGATTATCGACTAATAGCAAAATGCTCCAAGTACCTCAAACCGTCGGCTACTCCTTAAGCCAAGTAGATCACGCCATACGTAGTACTTCAACCTATAGAGGCCACAAGGCGCCTATTAACATCCTAGATCTCAATGTAGAATATTCTACGTAAAATTCAAAGACCACTCCCGCAACAACAGCGTAAATCTCCTCCTCTATCGAGGCCGGCTACCAAGCCAACCAGGGGGGGGGGGTTTGCACGTCTGACCGGACGTGTACAATTCTACTCACAGTAATACTACACAAGTCTACTGTAATACAATCCTATGTAATTACAGTTCAGTTCTCTTCTTTAACTTCAGGCTTAAGTCAAAAGACATTGCCACAATACTATGTTCAGTTCTATTCAATAATCAGTCTATATATAGTATACTTCAACTATATATTACTATAACATGTAATTTCCAATTACAGTAGGGGGACAAGTTTATTTACCTCGATAAGCCCAAAATTATCCGAGTTTAATGTCGATCCTGAGCAAGGTTTAGCTCCTACTCCGTGCGCTCCAATTCGCTCCAAGAAACCCTTAGAAGTTCTACGCAACTTCTACTTATCACTTCAACTACGGGTGAAGATTTTTCCTAGGGTTTCATTTTGTGGCTAAAGGAAAGTATAATCGTATTTCCGGGTTTTTCGTATAAAGGGTACTTTGGAAAGTACTACAAGGTATTTGGCTAAAGTATTTTGGGCATTATAACAATACTTGTAGAATACATTTCTACCAAGGGGGGTAGTATTTCGACTAGCACAACTAGGCTAGGGGGAGGGGTTCTCGCCAGAACCACTAGGCAAGTGGGTGCTGCCGAGGGCCTTCAAGAGGGGGGGAGAGGGGTGGTGTTTGGACGAGAACAAGGTTGAGGGAGAGGGAGGGATTTTTAACACTTAGAGAAATTTTGGATGAAGAAGGTCATCAACTTAGAGGGGTATTTATAGGTCAAGCAAAGGCCAACCAAGGGCCAAGATGAATCCAAGTGCAAGGCAAGTGTAAGGCCAAGATTAAGCCATGTGCTACCTTATCCATCTACATAAAATATCCTACCTAACCCTTGACTAAAATTCCAACACAAAAACGTGCTGGCCTCACTTTGCCGTCCAAGTCCTTCCAATGTGAGGGTGACACATGTCACCCTCCCGTTGGTCCAAAATGTTTCGTCTCTCGAAAAATCCGCAAAAATTAAAAATGCCATAGCCGGAATTTTCCCTACGAAAGTTGTGGAAACGTTTCGTCGAAAAACGACTCCTATCGGGTGTTGTGTACAAATTTCGAAACTTGCCTAACTTAAGGCTCAAATTATTATACGCACGCCTCACGCATATTATTCGAAATACTGGTATAAACAGGAGGGTGACACTTGTCACCCTCATCGACGGTTTGAGAGGCCACGGCTAGGAGGGTTTTGAGGCCCTTTTCATGGGTCTTTGTTTTGTGAGGGATTTAAGGAGTAGGTTAGGGTGCACTTGTGCCAATCTTGGCCATCCACTTGCCCCCCACATGGCTTGATCTTGTCCGTTGGTGTCCCTATAAATACCCCCCTTTGTGATGAACTTATTCATCCATTCCTCACTTTGTCTAAGCCTTTAAAACTCTCCCCCCTTTGTGTTGTTCTCGTCCAAGCCTCTCCCTTCCCTTTGAGTGGCCTCAGGCCGAGAGGTACCCTCCCCTTGGTAGTGCTCTAGCCGAGGGGTACCCCCCCTAGCCTAGTTGTTTCGAGAAATATACCCCCCTCCCTTGTGGTATTGAAATACTTCTCCAAGTATTGTTATAATGCCCAAAATACCTTAGCCTTATACCATATAGTATTCCAAAGTTACCTCTCTACGTAGAGCCCGGAAATACTACCTTTTGTCCTTTTAGTCTCAAACCAAAACCCTAAGGAAATCTTCATAGCGAGTTGCCTTCAGTATATATACATAAATACCCGAAAAGTTATCCTTTTTACAGACTCTGCCCACAACAGTACTACAGACCTCTAAGAAGTGACAACAACTATGACGGACAGTGGCCCGCCATACCCCGAATGTACAAGAACCTACTGCACTGTGGTAACATACCAAAGATAAGCCTCCAAGGAACGGAGCTTCCCAACACGCTGAAATGTGATCCTATAAGCGGATCGATCGATGTACCTCTACTCGCAGATGAACGCAGCCCCCCGAAGGAGGTCAGTACAACAGGTACCAAGTATGTGAAACTGTAAAATACTGTAAATAAAATCATAATAGTCTATATAAAGCAGGAGACATGTATGATAACCAAACTACAGTTCACAACATAAAAGCAGTCATGTCAAGTCAGGGACTCACGCCTCAAAGTCATCCTCATGCCCGTGGAACTCCTTCCTCACCGCCAGCCTGGGTACAACTCATGTGATACGTATAATGTGTCTCGGCCCATCTTATGGACCCAAAGATAGAAACGTGTGGAATACATTCTGCTCATCCCATGAACCGTAGTCAAGTGGAATACATTCTCGGATGAACCAGAGTCGAGTGAAATACATTCCGGATGAACCTAGTCGAGTGAAATACATTCGGATGAACCTAGTCGAGTGAAATACATTCGGATGAACCGAGTCGAGTGAAATACATTCGGATGAACCGGTGACGAGTAGAACACAGACTTGCACAACACGCTTATCACACGTAACGTGGTCGGTTCATAACAACAAGCATAGGCAAGTTATACACAACTCAAGGTACTTTCATTTTATGTCAAAGTCCGATTTTAACCCTAAAGTACTACGACGTTAAATTCCTTTAAAGATCCATTTCTTTTACAAAGGTCACCCGATACCGTAGTATAAAATTAGAGCTAACATTGTTAAGTAAACCAAAATGCTTTCCTTTGTAAAATCAAGTATCAACCTTGTTTTCCAAACGTTCAAGTTTGCCTAATTTCAAATGCTCAAGTTTCTCATTTTAGAAAAGGTTTCGTAGTTCATAGTTTTAATCCTTTAAAACATAATTCTCCTTTAAACGTTTTGAGAAACATATGTCTTATATGTGAGTAGGTTATTCTTGTTTATAATCAATCTTATTAAGCAGACATGATCTAGGAAATGTAATATCATTTTGTCTCATCTTAGCTTCTATGCAGATGGAGGTTTCTACTGGTTTTAATACCATACTTCATTATTCAATACATTTTCCTTTATTAACGCTGCAGTGGTTTGTCGATACTCATTCTGATTTCCGAAATCAGTAAAACATTATTCCTTTTAAAACCAAGTACTCATTACTCATGAATGAGGTTTCACACTTTTAACAAAATTCATCTCAATACCATTAAGTCAAGTCTCTTATTTTCAAAAAATCAGTAAACCATTCTTTTTATCACTCTTAAGACGTTATACCTAACTTCCCATAAAGCTAGTACAACTCTTATGTTTTCAAAGCCAAGTATTACTCTTCTTTCAAAAAGGTCTTTTTGAAACACTTCAAGTTTTTTTATTACTACACATCAAATCCGTTATAAGTCAAATCAATTATCCTTTGAAACCACAAAGCATTTTCTTACCTACATAAAGCTGTTATAACCAACTTCCCATAAAGCCGTTATAACACTTTATGTTTCAAACCAATCAAATACATTAAACACATGTACGCTCACCGCACTACATAGTTACACACATATCATGCTAGAACAGATAGGAAGAGGTTCACATACCTCGCGACGATTATCGACTAATAGCAAAATGCTCCAAGTACCTCAAACCGTCGGCTACTCCTTAAGCCAAGTAGATCACGCCATACGTAGTACTTCAACCTATAGAGGCCACCAGGCGCCTATTAACATCCTAGATCTCAATGTAGAATATTCTACGTAAAATTCGCAAAGATTCCCGCGCAACAAACAGGTAAATCTCCTCCTCTATCGAGGCCGCTACCAAGCCAACCAGTGGGGTTTGCACGCCTGACCGGACGTGTACAATTCTACTCACAAGAATACTACACAAGTCTCGTAATACAATCCTATGTAATTACCTAGCTTCTCCTTTAACTTCAGCTTAAGTCAAAAGACATTGCCACAATACTATGTTGATTCTATTCAATAATCACCATATATAGTATACTTCAACTATATATTACTATAACATGTAATTTCCAATTACAAGAGGGACAAGTTTACTTACCTCGATAAGCCCAAAATTATCCGAGTTTAATGTCGATCCCGAGCAAGGTTTAGCTCCTACCCGTGCGCTCCATTCCGCTCCAAGAAACCCTTAGAAGTTCTACGCAACTTCTACTTATCACTTCAACTACGGGTGAAGATTTTTCCTAGGGTTTCATTTTGTGGCTAAAGGAAAGTATAATCGTATTTCGGTTTTTCAGATAAAGGGTACTTTGGAAAGTACTACAAGGTATTTGGCTAAAGTATTTTGGGCATTATAACAATACTTGTAGAATACATTTCTACCAAGGGGGTAGTATTTCGACTAGCACAACTAGGCTAGGGAGGGGTTCTCGCCAGAACCACTAGGCAAGGGGGTGCTCGCCGAGGCCTTCAAGAGGGGAGAGGGGTGGTGTTTGGACGAGAACAAGGTTGAGGGAGAGGGAGGGATTTTTAACACTTAGAGAAATTTTGGATGAAGAAGGTCATCAACTTAGAGGGGTATTTATAGGTCAAGCAAAGGCCAACCAAGGGCCAAGATGAATCCAAGTGCAAGGCAAGTGTAAGGCCAAGATTAAGCCATGTGCTACCTTATCCATCTACACAAAATATCCTACCTAACCCTTGACTAAAATTCCAACACAAAAAACGTGCCAAGGGCCTCACTTTGCCGTCCAAGTCCTTCCAATGTGAGGGTGACACATGTCACCCTCCCGTTGGTCCAAAATGTTTCGTCTCTCGAAAAATCCGCAAAAATTAAAAATGCCATAGCCGGAATTTTCCCTACGAAAGTTGTGGAAACGTTTCGTCGAAAAACGACTCCTATCGGGTGTTGTGTACAAATTTCGAAACTTGCCTAACTTAAGGCTCAAATTATTATACGTACGCCCTCACGTACATATTCTGGAAATACGGGGTATAACAGGGAGGGTGACACTTGTCACCCTCATTGGACGGTTTGAGAGGCCACGGCTAGGAGGGTTTTGAGGCCCTTTTCATGGGTCTTTGTTTTGTGAGGGATTTAAGGAGTAGGTTAGGGTGCACTTGTGCCAATCTTGGCCATCCACTTGCCCCCCACATGGCTTGATCTTGTCCGTTGGTGTCCCTATAAATACCCCCCTTTGTGATGAACTTATTCATCCATTCCTCACTTTGTCTAAGCCTTTAAAACTCTCCCCCCTTTGTGTTGTTCTCGTCCAAGCCTCTCCCCCTTCCCCTTTGAGTGGCCTTGTGGCCGAGAGGGGTACCCTCCCCCCTTGGTAGTGCTCTAGCCGAGGGGTACCCCCCCTAGCCTAGTTGTTTCGAGAAATATACCCCCTCCCTTGTGGTATTGAAATACTTCTCCAAGTATTGTTATAATGCCCAAAATACCTTAGCCTTATACCATATAGTATTCCAAAGTTACCTCTATACGTAGAGCCCGGAAATACTACCTTTTGTCCTTTTAGTCTCAAACCAAAACCCTAAGGAAATCTTCATAGCGAGTTGAAGTATTTAAGTAGAAGTTGGTTAGAACTTCTAAGGGTTGTTTGGAGCGGATTGGAGCGCGCGGAGTAGGAGCTAAACCTTGCTCAGGATCGACATTATAACTTGGATAATTTTGGGCTTATCGAGGTAAATATTCTTGTCCCCTTATTGTAATTGGAAATTACATGTTGTAGGATTATATAGTTGAAGTATACTATATATAGAACAATAGCTTTGCGGCAATGTCTTTTGACTTAAGCTGAATATAAAGAAGAGAATCGAATCAGAATTACATAGACCGTATTCTGATGAGACTTGGGTGGTTTTCTGTGTAGTAGAATTGTATACGTCCGGTTAGACGTATAACCCCCCCCCCCCCATGGTTGGCTTGGTAGCCGGCCTCGATAGAGGAGTAGATTTACGCGGTTGGGAAATCGCCGAATTTTCTGTAGAATATGCAACCATGCGGTTAGAAGTTAATAGACGTTTATGGCCTTATAGGTGGAAGTACTACGAGTAGCGTATTCTACTTGAAGAGTGGAAAAGGCTAGCCGGGTTTCTGATCTTGTGGAGCGCTTTTGCTTATTATCGATAATCGTCGAGGTATGTGAACCTCTTCCTATCCTTTCTAGCATGATGCTTTGTAAACTAAGTAGTGTAGACGCATACGTGTTAAATGAGTTGGTTGGTTTAAAACATGTGTTATAATAGATTTATGGGAAGTTAGTTATAACGACTCTATGTAGGTAAAAGATTGGTTTATTGATTGTAGGAGTTAAGAGACTTGATCTTGAAAGATAA
This sequence comes from Przewalskia tangutica, assembly GCA_029844215.1. Lineage (NCBI taxonomy): Eukaryota > Viridiplantae > Streptophyta > Magnoliopsida > Solanales > Solanaceae > Przewalskia > Przewalskia tangutica. Next base: position 184,646 of record JAQGDG010000168.1, on the reverse strand, counting down.
GAGACTTAACTTGTTTTACTTGGTTATTAACATTTTGTTAAAAGTGTTGTGAAACCTCATTCGCGAGTAATGAGTACTTGGTTTTAAAAGAATAATGTTTCATCGATTTCGGAAATGAGAATAAGTGTCGAGCAAACCACAGTTAGCTTAATAAAGGAAAGTGTATTGGCAAATAACTAATTGTTATTAAAACCGTAGAAACCTCCATCCGCATAAGCTAAGATAAGACAAAATTGTATTACATTTCCTAGATCATGGTCATTGAACAAGATTGTTGTAAACAAGAATAAACGGCTCACGTATAAGACATATGTTTCTCAGATTGTTTAAAAGAGAATTATATTCTTAAATGATTAAGACTATGAACTATGAGACTTTCTAAAATAAAGAGACATGAGTAATTGAAATTAGGCAAACTGGAACTTTAGGGGAAAGAATGTTGTTAAAAAGAAAAGTGTTTTGGTTTACCTAAAAATGTGAGTCACTCTATTTTTTATACTACGGGTATCGGGTGACCTTTATAAAAGGAATGGATCTCTTTAAAAGGAATTTAACGTACGTAGTACTTTAGGGTTAAAACCCGGACCTTGTTATAAAATGGAAGTACCTTGAGTTATGTATAACTTGCCTATGCTTATTGTTGTATAACTTGCCTATGCTTGTTGTTGTGTAACTCGCCTATGCTTGTTGAGATAGCCTTTGTTGTGCAAATGTTGATATCAGGTGACTTCTTGAGAAAGAGTGGATCTTTTTATAAAAGTTTAGAAGTATGGTAATTTGCTTGAGCTTGTTTGTGATAGCCTGGTTGTCCGATGTATTGTTATTGTGGTTGCATGGACATGTCTACACCGATGCAGAATTCCGGGGGCATGTGGCCATGCGGCAGGGTTGATTACCCGATATATTGTTATTGTGGTTACATGGACATGTCTACACCGATGCAGAATTCCGGGGGCATGTGGCCATGTGGCGGGGTTGATCACCCAGTATATTGTTGTTGATGTTGCATGGACATGTCTACACCGAGGCAGAATTCCGGGGGCATGTGGCCATGCGGCATTGTTATTATTGTTGCATCATGGACATGTCTACACCGATGCAGAATTCCGGGGGCATGCGGCCATGATGCTGTCACGACCCGAACCCGGGCCCGTGACTGGTGCCTTACCCCGGGCACCCTAGTGATACAACATCAGAGTAATCAGCGGAACATAAAACAAGACATGAAAATATTATGAAGTAAGAAACGATGTCGGAGAAAACTTGCCTTACGGCATATATATATATAAATCAATTTTAAAACAACGATTACATCCCATTACAACTCGCCCACAACAAGATTACTGCACTTCTAAGAATGATACGACAACAATGGCGGGATGTATTCCCGCCATACCTCCGAATGTAAATACCTACAACGGGGGACTATACCACCGATAAGCCTCGGAGAAACGGAGCTTCCATACGCTGAATCAGGACCCGAGAACTAGGATCAACGATCGTGTACCTCAACTCGCGGCATGAACGCAACCCCGAAGGAGGTCGCACAACAGTACCAAGTATGTGAAATCAAAATATCGTAAATGAAATCATAGTAGTCTATATAAAGCGGAGACATGTATGATAACCAAAACTACGATTCACACTAAATAAGCCATGTCAAGTCGGGAACTCACGCCTCAAAGTCATCATAAAACTGCACGGTAAGTACGAGGCATAGCCGATTACTAAAACCCACAAGATAACAAGGTCAGAATCAGATCATGAGATCTGTCCTGGCCACATGATCAAAGGCCGCCACGCGCGAAGTATCTAATGTCGCGTCTAGCCCGAACTTCCCATAGCTCCGCACGGGCCACTCCAATAGCCCGCATGAGGTATTCCCGCCTCGAGGGTAGCGACTCCCCGCCAGCGGCCTGGACTCGCCGTCCGCATGGCCATAAAGACCGCATGACCAAGGCGCAAACTAACACGGAACTCTCGTAGCTCGCGATAGGCCATCTGAGACACTGCATAAGGTATTCTCGAATCATAGGTCACTAGACCCTTTGAGTCTACCCGCGTCGGAGGGCTTAACCCCGAATCATGGTGATATAATATCAACATGACGACTTATCGTTAAACAACCTAAGCACAACAAGGAAAACCCTTTACACAAACATCACAAGATACTAACTCACGTAGCATCCTAACATGTTTACTTATCAAATCAACAAGAAAGTATTACAAGGCTATCACAAACCAGCACAATCAAGTTATACACACAAGGTACATTCTAATATATGATTTAACAAGATCGGGTTTTTATCCCCAAAGTACTTCATATATTAACTCTTTAAAAGGATACGTTACTTTCACAAAAACCACACAATACCCGTAGTATATGAAAATAGAGTGATTATCTTTTGAAGTAAATCAAAACACTTACCTTTGTAAAATCAAGTAACAACATTATTTTCCAAACGTCCGAGTTTGCCTAATTTCAAAAGTTCACGTTTCTTATTTTAGAAAGGTTTCGTAGTTCATAGTCTTATTCATTTAAGAATATAATTCTCTTTTAAACCATCTGAGAAACATAAGCCTTATATGTGAGTAGGATATTCTTGTTTATAACAATCCTATTACAATGACCATGATCTAGGAAATATCATTTTGTCTCATCTTAGCTTCTATGCGGATGGAAGTTTCTACCGGTTTTAATAATAATTAATCACAAACATTTCCTTTTTATTAACGCTGCAGTGGTTTGTCGATACACATTCTGATTTCCGAAACTAGTAAAACATTCTTAAGCCGTTATACCTAACTTCCCATAAAGCTAGTATAACTCTTAAGTTTTCAAAAACCAAGTATTACTCTCCTTTCAAAATGATTCAAAAATCTTTTGAAATACTTCAAGTTCTTTATTATCCCATAACCAGCCAGTTATAGTTCAAATCAGTTACCTTTTAAAAACCACAAGTATTTTCTTACATACATAAAGCTGTTATAACCAACTTCCCATAAAGTCGTTATAACACTTTATGTTTTAGACCAATCAAATACATTTAACACATGTACGTCTACCGTACTACATAGTTACACACATATCATGCTAGAAGAGATAGGAAGAGGTTCACATACCTCGCGACGAGTATCGACTAATAGCAAAACGCTCCAAGTACCTCAAGCCGTCGGCTACTCCTTAAGCCAAGTAGATCGCGCCACACGTAGTACTTCAACCTATAAGGCCACAAGGCGCTTATTAACATCTAGATCTTATCGTAGAACATTCTACCGAAAATTCAAGAAGACTCCCACACAACAGAAATCTCCTCTTCATCGGGCGGCTACCAAGCCAACCGTGGGGTTCTACACGCCTAACGGACGTGTACAAATCTACTCTGATAAATACAACACAAGTCTCTCAAATACGGTCCCATGTAATTACGATTCAAGACTCTTCTTTCGAAAAGGTTTCTTATTATTGGGCTTAAGTCCAAAGACATTGCGATAACAACGTTCGATTCTATATATAGTATACTTCAACTATATAGTCTAACAATCATGTAATTTCCAATTACAATAGAGGACAAGATATTTACCTCGATAAGCCCATAATTATCCAAGTATAAAGTCGATCACAGGCAACGTTTAGCTCAACTCGCGCTTCCAACCCGCTCTAAACCACCCTTAGAAGTTCTAACCAACTTCTACATACTACTCCAACTAACTATGAAGATTTTTCTTAGGGTTTCGGTTTTGTAGTGACAGGAAGTATAATAGTATAAGCGGGCTTTTAGTATAGGTATAACCTTAGAATACTACAAGGTATACGGCTAAGGTAATTTGGGCATTACAACAATACTTTTGAGTATTTCTACCAAGAGGGGGTATTTATACGAGACAACACAAAGGGGGTGTATACCCTCGGCCTACCCACTAGGGGTACTCTCGGCGAGGGAAGGGAACTCTCGGCCAAGGCCTCAAGGGGAGGACGAGAACACTACCGAGGGATGGAGGATTTTAACACTTAGGAAATTTAGGAATGGATGAAGAAGTCTTCCAAAGGGGGGGGGGGGGTATTTATAGTACAAGCCAAGGCCAACCAAGGGCCAAGATCTAGCCAAGTGCTATGCAAATGTAGGGCCAAGATTCATCCAAGTATACCTTATCCATCTACCACACCAACCAACACAAAATATCCTACCTACTCCCACATGCCCAAATCGTCAATTCCGCCCAACACACCCACCAATGAGAGGGTGCTAAGTGTCGCCCTCTTGTTGGTCCAAAATGTTTCGTCTCTCGGAAAAATCCGCAAAAATTGGAAATGACATAGCCGGAATTTTCCCTACGAAAGCTGTGAAAACGTTTCGTCGAAAAACGACTCTAACCGGGTGTTGTGAACAAAAATAATTCGGCCAAGCCTATTTGAAGTTCGAATTTTCTACGTACGTCCCTACGTACATACTCTGGAAATATGGGGTATAACAGATGCGAACATGATTTATGTTGTGGGCGTGAGACCCATAGTTATATTGAGTGATGACGTTGAGGGCGTGAGTCCCTGACTTGACTGCTTTTATGTTGCGTACTGTATTTTGGTTATCATACATGTCTCCTGCTTTTTATAGACTGTTATGATTTAACTGCAGTATTTTCAGTTTCACATACTTGGTACCTGTTGTACTGACCTCGCCGGAAGTGCGTTCATCTGCGGTAGGACATCGGTAGTTGATCATCGCTCTTAGGATCACAGTTCAGCGTTGGGAAGCTCCGTGTTATACCCCGTAGTTCCTGGGTATGTATGCGAGGACGTACGTACGAGAATACGACAGAAAGATTGGAAAGGAAGAAAGAGGCGATTTTCCACGGAAAAGTTTCCGGTTTTTGTGAAGGAAAAAGGTTCGTTAATGGGAATTGGATTCCCAGATTTGGTATTCGGACTTCCTGGAATATTAGAGAATTATGGAATTTTATTTTCGGAAATGGTCACGTGGGGCCCACGGGAGAAATTTACGGTTTTTGTGGGGCCCACTTTGTTTTCGAGATTTTGGCCATTGTGGATATTTTCGGAAGATGTTTTATTTTGGGCCAATAGGAGGGTGACACGTGTCACCCCCGCCTAGGTGGCTTGGCCGAATGGCATTTGTGCACAACACCCGGTTAGAGTCGTTTTTCGACGAAACGTTTTACATAACTTGCGAAGGGAAAATTACGGCTATGTCTTTTCTTATTTTTGCGGATTTTTCCGAGAGACGGAACATTTTGGACCAACGAGAGGGCGGCACTTGGCACCCTCTCATTGGTGGGCAAGGTGGGCGGCACATGGGACGAATTGGGGAGGTCAAGTGGTAGATATTTTGGTAGATATTTGTGAGGGTTTTAAGGAGTAGGGACTAGGGGGCACTTGGGCATATCTTGGCCCTACACTTGTGTAGCACTTGGCTCAATCTTGGCCATTGGTTGGCCTTGGCTTGTGCTATAAATACCCCTCTCCCTTTGATGAATTCTTCATCCTTTCCTAAATGTTTCTAAGTGTTAAATCTTCTCCCTCCCCTTAGTGTTGAGTTCGGCCAAGAGGCCTCCCCCTCTCCTAGAGGCCTTGGCCGAGGGGTACACCCCCCCTCCTAGTAGTGTGGCCGTGGGGTACCCCCCCCCCCTAGCCAAGTTGCTTTCGTATAATACCCCCCTTTGTGGTGTAGAAATACTCTCTAAAGTATTGTTATAATGCCCAAATTACCTTAGCCGTATACCTTGTAGTATTCTAAGGTTATACCTATACGAAAAGCCCGGAAATACTATTATACTTCCCGTCAGTCACAAAACCGAAACCCTAGGAAAATCTCCATAGTCCGTTGGAGTATTGTGTAGAAGTTGGTTAGAACTTCTAAGGGTGGTTTAGAGCGGGTTGGAGCGCTCGGAGTTGGAGCTAAACGATTGCCCAGGATCGACTTTATACTTGGATAATTATGGGCTTATCGAGGTTGAAGTACTACGTGTGGCGCGTTCTACTTGGCTTTAGGAGTAGCCGACAGTTGGGAGTACTTGGAGCGTTTTGCTATTAGTCGATACTCGTCGCGAGGTATGTGAACCTCTTCCTATCTCTTCTAGCATGATATGTGTGAACTATGTAGTACGGTAGACGTACATGTACTAAATGTATTTGATTGGTGTAAAACATAAAGTGTTATAACGGCTTTATGGGAAGTTGGTTATAACGGCTTTATGTTGGTAAGAAAATACATGTGGTTTTTTAAAAGGTAACTGATTTGAACTATAACTGGCTTGTTATGTGTTAATAAAGAACTTGAAGTATTTCAAAAGAGTTTTGAATCATTTTGAGAGAAGAAGTAATACTTGATTTGTTTTGAAAACTTAAGAGTTATACTAGCTTTATGGAAAGTTAGTTAGTATAACGTCTTAAGAATGTTTCTTGATTTGAGGCGTTAATAAAAGGAAATGTTTTGACAGATTAAATTATTAAAAGAGAAACTTCCATCCGCATAATAAAGATGAGACAAATGATATTTTCCTAGATCATGTATTAATAATAGTTGTAAACAAGAATATCCTACTCACATATAAGACTTATGTTTCTCAGATAGTTTAAAGGAGAATTATATTCTTAAATGAATAAGACTATGAACTACGAAACCTTTCTAAATAAGAAACATGAACATTTGAAATTAGGCAAACTTGGACGTTTGGAAAATAATGTTGTTACTTGAGTTTTACAAAGAGAAGTGTTTTGATTTACTTCAAAAGATAATCACTATATTTTCATATACTACGGGTATTGTGTGACTTTGCGAAAGTAACGTATCTTTTAAAGAATTAATGTATGAAGTACTTTGGGGATAAAACCCCGAACTTGTTAGCATATAGTAGAAAGTACCTGGTGTGTATAACTTGATTGTGTTGGTTTGTGATAGCCTTGTAATACCTTCTTGTTGATTTGATAAGTAAACATGCTAGGATGCTACGTGTGTTAGTATCTTGTGATGTTTGTGTAAAGGGTTTTTTTTCCTTTGTTGTGCTTATGTTGTTTAACGATAAGCTGTTATGATAGTATTATACATCACTCATCTCTTGAGATGATTAGGGGTTAGCGCCTCCGTCGCGGGTAGACTTCAGCGGTCGATGGACCTATGATTGAGACTACCTCATGCGGGTCGAGGGCCTATGCGGGCTGCGGGAGTTCCGAGTTAGAGATGCGGCCCTTGTGGTCACGCGGTCCTTGTGGCCCGTGCGGACGGCGAGTCCAGGACGCTGCCGGGGAGTAGCTACCCTCGATGCGGGGTTATACCTCATGCGGGCCGATCTGATTGGCCTATGCGGAGCTGCGGAAAGTTCCAGGGCTAGACGCGCACATTAGATACTGCGGGCAAGTGGTCAGCTTTGATCATGTGACGGTCTAGACAGATCTTATGATACAGTTCATGACCTTGTTAGTACTGTGGGTGTTAGTAGTCGGCTATGCCTTCGTACTTACCCTGTACGTGTTATTATGGCACAGGTGGGACCTGGTGTTCATGTGTGTTCCTTGGTGCTTTTATATCATAAACCGCTATGGCGGTGAGGAAGGTATTCCACGGGCATGATTGATGTTGTGGGCGTGAGACCCATTGTTATATTTGAGGATGACTTGAGGGCGTGAGTCCCTGACTTGACATGACTGCTTATTATTGTGACCGTAGTTTGGTTATCATACATGTCTCTGCTTTATAGACTATTATGATTTCATTCTGATATTTTTAGTTTCACATACTTTTTTGTTATGCTTGACCTCCTTGAGTGCGTTCATCCGCGAGTAAAGGTACAACAGTCATTGATCCTCGCTCTTATGGTCACAGTTCAGCGTGTGGGAAAGCTCCGTTTCTCCTGAGGCTTATCAGTGGTATAGTCCCATGTTGTTGTAGGTGTTTACATTCAGGTGTATGGCGGGGCCCTTTCCCGCCATTGTTGTCGTATCATTTCTTAGAAGTGCATGAAATCTTTATTTGTGGCGGGGTTTGTAAAAGGATTAAAACTGTTCATGTTGGAAAAAGTTGTTATTTATATATACTAGAAAGGCAAGTTTTCTCAGATTATTGTTTCATATTTCATAATATGTCTTGTATCGTTTATGTTCGATTACTCGATGTTGTATCACTAGGGTGCCCGGTAAGGCACGATCCACGGGCGGAATCGGGTCGTGACAAAAGTGGTATCGAGCGATTAATCCTCGGAAAGTGTCTGACCGTATCGATCAGAGTCTTGATTATCGGTGTGTTGTGCACCACGCCAATGTCGAGAGGCTATAGGATATTTAGGATTGGTTTCTATTCTTCTCACTCGAGGTCGTGCCTTAGAGTGTGTTTTAAGTTGGACCTCTAGCGTATTTCTTTCCACACCGTTATGCCTCGCGTAGGGCACCGGGCCGGGAGGGCAAGCGGCCGAGGAGGCTGCGAGTAGAATACTGAGAGGGTTGCGGCGCGAGCCCAATCATTACCTAGGGTAGTGCTTCATTCGGGGATTTCTGCGGCGTTACTAGCCCGTGAGTTTAGCAGCGGCGGCGATTCCTGCTGCGGCCATGATATTTGAACCTTGGTTCCACGGCCAGGAGCAGAATTTAGATTGCAAAGCGACCTGTTACTAGCCATGGATTTGGCTACGGAGAGTATACCGATGTACGCGAGTCTTGATGACTACCTAAGAAAGGGTTGTGCAAGAGTAATTCTTGATTGGGCTTGAGCATGGCACGTATGCGGGCTTATGCGCAGCAGCGAACGTAGATCGACGGGTTAACCAAGGGCGAGAAGAGGGCGGGCGGCAAGGTCGCCGGTAACTTTCAAGGTGAGTATACCTTAAGTGCTATGTTACGATAGCGGTGTGTTAGTTGTGATTAGAAATCATGGTGGGTTAACCGAGTAAGATTTTGGAGGATAGAGAAAGTGTGAGCCTTAGAGCTTTATACGCAAAGACCTTAGAGGTAAGGCCATCTCGGGTAGAGGCGTATGTTTATGTTTGACCCTTATAGGAGTGCATAGTGCACGTGGTGTGTTTGGGATAGGTCCTAAGTAGTGTGAAATGAAGAGGGTAGTTGAGCTAAGAAGACCGCTAGGTTTTCGTAGCGTGATTAGTGAGATTGTTCCGATCGGGAGCTAGTATTGTGCGGCGTTGCGGGTCGGGTTGAGGCCACGTTGCGGGTCAACCGCGGCATGTATGGCGGTGGGAATGCGGTTGTGGTGGTCCCGCCTTGTGGTAGGGTCACGAGGGTGCTAGGCCCAAGTTTAGTTAACCAACGTGCGAGTTCGTGGATGCGTTCGACCGGTGGTCGGGCGATGGGGCAGCCCATCGTGTTCTTGATCGGGACGTTCACTTGGCGATGTTGATTTATCGAGAAGGTTGTAAGGCTGCGCGGTGCCTACCTTCACCTTATGTGACAGTGGAGCCAGTTCTGGCTGTTTTTGTTTGGAAGTTTTACCAAGCATGTGTTAAGAACTTCGGTGAGTCTCGAGAATCGCGTTCGCCACGGGCGGTCGTGGATTTGAGGTAGTTGTGAGGATTGTTGTCTCTGTGGAGGCGTTTGAGCTACCATTTGGTGTTCGGATGTCGCCTTATGAAGCCTTGCGGGCGGAAGTGTAAGTTCTTGGTCGATTGGTTCGATGTTGGCGGGGTTCGATAGTTGGTTGATCTTGTTCCGGTGTTTGTGGATAGTGAAGCTTGTCTAGAAGAAGTTACGGCATTTCGGAGGAATCGTGCGGATAATCGGCGGCGGCGCAGAGTTCGAGTTGGCGGTCTTCTTGAAAGTACCACCGGACGTGGTGTGGCGAGTTTTGAAGCGAAGGAACTTAGCGAGTTACTTTGGGCCTTTGTGAGTTCATGTGAAGAATAGGCGGGTTGCCTATATGTTAGCATTTGCCGTCCGACTTAGGAGGAAGGGCGTCCGGTCTTCGTATTGTTATGTTCGGAAAGTATCGAAGATCCATCGAGAATGTTCCCGATTAATGATGACCACGTTAGAGATAGTAACCGAGTTTTGGATACTAAAGCGATATCGAAATATGGTAAGAATTAGTGTCACGGCTTCGATGATCGCACGGCGGTACCATTTGTTGGTCGTTGGAGCAAGGCTCGCGACAAAGTGACAAAAGTAGTATTATTTATGGTGATGTTAGAGGTGTTTCCTCGTGGACTTGGATGTAGGTATTTTGCGTGGGTATTTCTGTGGCCAGCTGTGGCAGGATTGTTTCGTAAGTATAGTAGTGAAGGCTATCGCATCGCGTTCGTTTTGAGACTTAGAAGGAACATTCGGACGAATGTTTCTAAGGAAGAATGTTATACCGTAGTTCACGGGTATGTATGCGAGGGCGTGCGTGCGAGAATCTGACAGAAAGATTGGAAAGGAAGAAAGAGCGATTTTCCACGGAAAAGTTTCGGTTTTGTGAAGGAAAAAGGTTCGTTAATGGGGTGGATTCCCAGATTTGGTATTCGGACTTCTGGAATATTAGAGAATTATGGAATTTTATTTTGGAAATGGTCACGTGGGGCCACGGGAGAAATTTACTGTTTTTGTGGAGCCCACTTTGTTTTGAGATTTTGGCCATTGTGGATATTTTGGAAGATGTTTTATTTTGGGCCAATAGGAGGTGACACGTGTCACCCCGCCTAGGTGGCTTAGCCGAATGGCATTTGTGCCTGACAGGTTAGAGGCGATTTTCGACGAAACGTTTTACATAACGAGCGAAGGGAAAATTCCGGCGATGTCTTTTCTTATTTTTGCGGATTTTTCCGAGAGACGGAACATTTTGGACCAACGAGAGGGCGGCACTTGGCACCCTCGTTGGTGGGCAAGGTGGGCGACACGTGGGACCAATTGGGAGGTCAGTGGTAGATATTTTGGTAGATATTTGTGAGGGTTTTAAGGAGTAGGGACTAGGGGCACTTGGGCATATCTTGGCCTACACTTGTGTAACACTTGGCTCGATCTTGGCCATTGGTTGGCCTTGGCTTGTGCTATAAATACCCCTCTCCCTTTGATGAATTCTTCATCCTTTCCTAAATGTTTCTAAGTGTTAAATCTTCTCTCTCCCCTTAGTGTTGAGTTCGGCCAAGAGGCCTCCCCCTCTCCTAGAGGCCTTGGCAGAAATACCCCCTCATCGTAGTAGTGTGGATTAGTACCCCACTGTGAGTTGCTTTGTATAATACCACTTTGTGGTGTAGAAATACTCTCTAAAGTATTGTTATAATGCCCAATTACCTTAGTAGTATACCTTGTAGTATTCTAAGGTTATACCTATCTGAAAAGCCGGAAATACTATTATACTTCCCAGTCCACAAACCGAAACCCTAGGAAAATCTCCATAGTCCGTTGGAGTATTGTGTAGAAGTTGGTTAGAACTTCTAAGGGTGGTTTAGAGCGGGTTGGAGCGCTCGGAGTTGGAGCTAAACGATTGCCCAGGATCGACTTTATACTTGGATAATTATGGGCTTATCGAGGTTGAAGTACTACGTGTGGCGCGTTCTACTTGGCTTTAGGAGTAGCCGACAGTTGGGAGTACTTGGAGCGTTTTGCTATTAGTCGATACTCGTCGCGAGGTATGTGAACCTCTTCCTATCTCTTCTAGCATGATATGTGTGAACTATGATGCGGTAGAGCGTACATGTACTAAATGTATTTGATTGGTGTAAACATAAAGTGTTATAACGGCTTTATGGGAAGTTGGTTATAACGGCTTTATGTTGGTAAGAAAATACATGTGGTTTTAAAAATGGCGATTTGAACTATAAGCGGCTTGTTATGTGTTAATAAAGAACTTGAAGTATTTCAAAAGAGTTTTGAATCATTTTGAGAGAAGTAATACTTGATTTGTTTTGAAAACTTAAGAGTTATACTAGCTTTATGGAAAGTTAGGTATAACGTCTTAAGAATGTTTTACTGATTTCGGAAATCAGAATAAATATCGAACAAACCACTGCAGCGCTAATAAAGGGAAATGTATTGACTAATTAAGTATTATTAAAACCAGTAGAAACTTCCATCTGCATAGAAGCTAAGATGAGACAAAATGATATTTCCTAGATCATGGCTGCTGTAATAAGATTGTTGTAAACAAGAATATCCTACTCACATATAAGACTTATGTTTCTCAGATAGTTTAAAGGAGAATTATATTCTTAAATGAATAAGACTATGAACTACTGAAACCTTTCTAAATAAGAAACATGAACATTTGAAATTAGGCAAACTTGGACGTTTGGAAAATAATATTGTTACTTGAGTTTTACAAAGAGAAGTGTTTTGATTTACTTCAAAAGATAATCACTATATTTTCATATACTACGGGTATTGTGTGACTTTTGCGAAAGTAACGTATCTTTTAAAGAATTAATTTATGAAGTACTTTGGGGATAAAACCCCGAACTTGTTAGCATATAGTAGAAAGTACCTGGTGTGTATAACTTGATTGTGTTGGTTTGTGATAGCCTTGTAATACCTTCTTGTTGATTTGATAAGTAAACATGCTAGGATGCTACGTGTGTTAGTATCTTGTGATGTTTGTGTAAAGGGGTTTTTCCTTTGTTGTGCTTATGTTGTTTAACGATAAGCCGTTATGTTAGTATTGTACCACTCACCTCTTGACATGATTCCGGGTTAAGCGCCTCCGACGCGGGGTAGACTTCGGGCGGGTCGATGGACCTATGATTCGAGACTACCTCATGCGGGTCGAGGGCCTATGCGAGCTGCGGGAGTTCGAGTTAGGATCGGCCGCCTTGTGGTCATGCGGTCCTTGTGGCCATGCGGACGGCGAGTCCAGGACGCTGCCGGGGAGTAGCTACCCTCGATGCGGGGTTATACCTCATGCGGGCCGATCTGATTGGCCTATGCGGAGCTGCGGAAAGTTCCAGGGCTAGACGCGCACATTAGATACTGCGGGCAAGTGGTGGCTTTGATCATGTGACGATGCAGACAGATCTTATGATACGATTCATGACCTTGTTAGTACTGGGTGTTAGTAGTCGGCTATGCCTTCGTACTTACCATGCGTGTTATTATGGTACAGTGGGACACTGGTGTTCATGTGTGTTCCTTGGTGCTTTTATATCATAAGCCGGCGGTGAGAAGGTATTCCACGGGCATGATTGATGTTGTGGGCGTGAGACCCATTGTTATATTTGAGGATGACTTGAGGCGTGAGTCCACGACTTGACATATCGCTTATTATTGTGAATCGTAGTTTGGTTATCATACATGTCTCTGCTTTATAGACTATTATGATTTCATTTCTGATATTTTTAGTTTCACATACTCGCACTTTTGTTATCGACCTCCTTGGCTGCGTTCATGCCGCAGGTAAAGGTACACCAGTCATTGATCCTCGCTCTTAGGGTCACAGTTCAGCGTGTGGGAAAGCTCCGTTTCTCCGGAGGCTTATCAGTGGTATAGTCCCCTGTTGTTGTAGGTGTTTACATTCAGGGATATGGCGGGCCTGTCCGCCATTGTTGTCGTATCATTTCTTAGAGTGCATGAAATCTTGTTGTGGCGGGGTTTGTAAAAGGATTAAAACGCTCATGTTGGAAAAAGTTGTTATTTATATATATGCCGAAAGGCAAGTTTTTCTCAGATTATTGTTTCATATTTCATAATATGTCTTGTATCGTTTTATGTTCCGCTGATTACTCTGATGTTGTATCACTAGGGTGCCCGGGGTAAGGCACCAGTCACGGGCCCGGAATCGGGTCGTGACACTCCGTTCTCCGGAGGCTTATCTTTTGGTATGTTACCCTGAGTTGTAGGTTCTTGTACATTCAGGGGTATGGCGGGGCCCTGTCCCGTCATGTTGTATAAAAACTCTTAAGTGCAGTAATGCTATTGTGGCGGGGTTTGTAAAAAGGATTAAACTGTTCGTTTTGAAAGAGTTGTTTATATATATTTTATTGGAAGGTAACCGTTTGGTTGGCCTGTTTTATGATATATATCTTGTTTCTTGTTTAAAGTTTTATTTTCCGCTGGTTTTCTCTGATGTTGTATCACTAGGGTGCCCGGGGTAAGGCATCAGTCACGGGCCCGGGATCGGGTCGTGACAACTATGATGGGACAGGGCCCCGCCATACCCCCTGAATGTACAAGAACCTACAATCTCAGGGAATCATACCAAAAAATAAGCCTCCGGAGAAACGAAGCTTCCCAAAACGCAGAACTGTGACCCTAAGAGCGAGGATCAACAACCGGTGTACCTCTACCTGCGGCATGAACGCAGCCCCCTGAAGGAGGTCGATAACAGTACCAAGTATGTGAATCGAAAATCGTAATGAAATCATAACGATCTATATAAAGCGAGACATGCGTGATAACCAAACTACGATTACAATATATAAGCAGTCATGTCAAGTCAGGGACTCATGCCATCAAAGTCATCACTCAAATATAACCATGGGTCTCACGCCCATAATATCAATCATGCCCGTGGAATTCCTTCCTCACTGTCGGCAGTCTATGATATAATATAACACCAAAAATGTACACATGAACACGTGTCCCACTGTGTCATAAAAACCGTATGGGCAGTAGGAAAGCTAACCACGATCCATCTGCATCATAAAGCGGCGGGCAAATGCGAAGGCATAGCTACGGATCCGGCTGCGTCGTCAATCGGCCGCAGGTGCGAAAGCCGACTACGGATCGACTGCGCCATGAGATATGACCGGGGCAAGTACGGAAGCCATCTACCAGAGCCTACCGTACCAACTATGCTATATAACTGACTGGGGCAAGTACGAAAGTCAACTACCAGATCCGCATCAAGAATCGATCGTGGCGGGGCACGGGGCTAGCTATCGATCGCTGCGTCATCAACCTCATAGAGAGCTAGTCCATGGTATAACAATAACAATGGAAGCATACCCGTGGGCCACCCAACGTGTCAGTATGTCCAAGTAAATAACACGATAACAATCATAGTGGAAGCATACCCGTGGACCATCCAGCAGCGTCGATATGTCCAAGTAAACAACAAGATAACCGACCCTTCATCGAGAGATGCGGTAGCATAGAAATACAAAACTTGCACAACAAAGGCTATCACAACTGCCTATACGCAAGTTTAACATACTCTTAGACTCTCATTTTATGCCAACCATCCGGGTTTTTAACCCCAAAGTACTACATAATTCAATTCTCTTTAAAAGATCTCTTTTTACGTAAAAACCACACGATACTAATACCCGTAGTATCAAGACACTTTCATGTTTAAATCAAGTACTTTATACTTTTTAAACCAAGTGGCTTACACTTTTAAAACAACGTCAAGTATACTTTTAAAAACCCAAGTAACTCACTCTTTTAATATCAAGACACTCACACCTTTTAAAATCAAGCCACTTATACTTTTCCAATCAAGACAAGTTCAATATTTAAAAACAAGTTACTTATACTTTTAAACTCAAGTAACTTACTTCTTTCAAAACAAGTAACCTATACTTTTAAATCAAGTTACTTCTCCTTTCCCAAAATCAAGTCGTTTATAAGTCAAGTCTTTTATCTTTCTCCCTTATTCGGAGTTAGAGAGAAGTTTCTCTCACTAAGCGAAAACGCTCTCAACATTTTCCTTGGTTGCTCCTTTCGGTTCTTCCCCCTCTTTCTAAACACACAATTGATCCTTCAATAATCGAAGCTTAGAGTTCATGACATGAAAAAGACAAAGCGTTTTACTCTCTCTAGCAATGATTCCGGTGGTTCCGGAGGCTCTTCGAAGTCTAGATCCAAGAAATAGAAAAAGAATGGTGGAAGTCCAACCATTGTTAAAGAAAACTTAATTCCAAAAATTTTGGATCCCACGGTGTTAGTACATGTTACGCCTGATATGCGTATTCCACTTGAACATGTGGTTGATGATATTACGCTACAAAAGATACATGATTGGGGAAAAAGTATTGATGTTAATAGCTCGGACAAAAGTATGATTGAAGGTGAAGAGACTATGAAGGGAACTCCTAACACTGTCCACAAGCTTAATGAAAATGCTCCCTCCGAAGCTTTCGGCAACACTTTAGAAGTTCGGACAACTATAGACACTCCATTCTCTCCTAAAGATGGCGAAACTAACACGGGTCAATTGGTGAATCCGGGACTACAACGGAAGATAATGGAAATCACGGGAGCAAAACAATCTCATCACTTAGAGGTAAATTGCTCAGGCAAGCCGGAAAAGTTAGAAATTCTGGGACTGATACTACAATCGACAAAACAATGCATGAAGGCATTCTCGGGTCAAAACCGGGTCAGGCGGCGGGTCAAATTGACAAGGCGGGTCAAGTGGGAGTCCATGGGTCTATGATTATTCCTGGTACTCGTGGTACAATGCAAGTTAAGGAAACCGAAGGGTCATCTAATCCCAAGGAGTCTTGTAACTCTCCTATCTTAATTAGCGCGGGAACCAAAGAGCCTCTAACCTTAAATGGGCAGCATTCATCCGCGGGAACAAAAGGGTCACTTCACTCAAAGAGTCAGCATTCTTTGAATTCATTAAGAGTCACTAATCAATCCTTCCCCACTTTAACCAGCTTTCTAAACGGACTTCAATAAAAGAATCCCAATAGCCCCTTTTCCTTTACTTCTTCCTTGGACATTGGAAACGCTAATAACTTTCCACCTCTCTCTTCCTCTACTTCTTCAATACTTCCAAGAATTCAAGATGACACACCCCCACCTCCCTCCAAATCATCTCTCCCACCCGAAATGCCCGAAATTTTCCCAACCCTTCCAAATGGCACACGCATACTATCTCTAGATGCGGGTCCAAGCTCTACCCCCGCTAACCCTATCCCTCAGTCTACACTACCAGGAAGGAGAGCTGACTATATGTGTTACACCCCGTAGTTCCAGAGTATGTATAAGAGGACGTACGTACGAGAATACGACATTTAAATTGGAAAGGAAGAAAGATGTGATTTTTCGACGGAAAAGTTTCCGATTTTGTGAAGGAAAAAGGTTCGTTAATGGGAATTGGATTCCCAGATTTGGTATTCGGACTTTTTGGAATATTTAAGAATTATGGAATTTTATTTCCGAAATTGGTCACGTGGGGCCCACGGGAGGAAATTTACGGTTTTGTGGGGCCCACTTTATTTTCGGATTTTTGGCATTACAGATATTTTCGGAAGACGAAATATTTTGGACGAGTAGGGGGGAGACACGTGTCACCCCCATGTTGCCATGTTGGCCGAATGACTAGAGGACATGTGGCATGGACGTTTTTTAGTGGACAAGTGACTAGCCACTTGTCCCAATTTTGTGGTGGACATGTGGTTGGTAGAATCCACACCCACATGTCCCCAATCTACACCACACACTTGCCTAGATCTTGGCCCTTGATTTTTCTATAAATAGCCCCTTGTTTTCAAGACTTTATTCATCCACACTTAGAGAAATTCCAAGGCAAAAAATCTTCCTTCCTCCTTAGGTGTTCTCGTCCAAACACCCCCCACCCCACCTTGAGTAGAATTCTTCAAGTGTTGTTATAATCCCACATACCTTAGCCAAAAAAATCCCTTGTAGTATTTCAAGTTATCTTTATACTTAGAGCCCGGAAAAAAATACTACTTTATTCCAATAGTCGCAAAATGAATCCCTAGAAAAAAATTCATAGCTTAGATGGAGTGTTAAGAGAAGTTGTTTAGAAACTTCTAAGGGTTGCTTGGAGCGGGTTGGAGCGTAAGGATTTGGAGCTAAACGTTGCTCAGGATCGACTTATATCTTGGATAATTTTGGGCTTATCGAGGTAATGATCTTTATCCCCCTATTGTAATTGGAAATTACATATTGTAGTAGTTAATAATTGAGTATAAGATGTATTGGAAGAATAATTATAAAGAATTGAACTGTATTTACATTGATCAGATTTACAGAGACTTGTAGTATTTTTGTGAGGCGTAATTGTACACGTCAGGTTAGACGATAATCCTCCGAGTTGTTGGCTTGGAAGCGGGCCCTGATGTTGGAAGTTATAGTTGTGGTTGCGGGGGGGGGGAGGGGGGGAGGTGCTGCCGAATTTTCCGTAGAATAGGGAACCTTGTACTTAGAAATATTCTACGAAGGGATCTAGAAGTTAATAGACGTTTTATGACCATTATAGGTTGAAGTACTACGAGTAGCGTATTCTACTTGAAGGGTGGAAAAGGCGAGCAAGGTTAGAGTACTTTGGAGCGTTTTGCTAATTGTCGATAATCGCCGCGAGGTATGTGAACCTCTTCCTATCCTTTCTAGCATGATATTTGTGAAATATATATAGTGCGGTAGACACACGTGTGTTTAAAGGAATTTGATTTTCCTTTTGTGTCCTTGACTTGATTCCAAAGTTAAGTGACTTGTTATGAAATATTAAGGACTTGAATTATGTTAAAAGTTGTAAAACCTCACTCATGAGTAATGGGTGTGTGGTCTTTTAAAGAATAAAGTTATCTTGATTTCGAAAATAAGAATAGTTGTCCTTGGTTGGTTTAAAACATAAAGTGTTATAATAGCTTTATGGGAAGTTATTTATAACGACTTTATGAAAACAAAAGAATGGTTTTATCATTGGATTTAAAATGATAACTTGACATTTTAAAAGTTGGAGGTTGGTTTCCTTAAAAGATATGATTTAAAGATTAAGAGCCTGATTTTTGAAAGTAAAGAGACTTGACTTATAAATAACTTGATTTTGGGAAAGGAGAAGTAACTTGATTTAAAGGTATAGGTTACTTGTTTTTAAAAGAGTAAGACACTTGGTTTAAAAAAAAAGTATATTGCTACTTGACTTTAAAAAGGAAAAAGTGTCTTTGTTTTAAACGAAGGCATGGTTTTGTCTTAAAATGGTTTTAAAAGGAAGGCATGTTTTTGTCTTAAGATTGGTTTAAAAAGAAGGTATGGAAATTGTTTTGGTTTACTTAAAAGATAGTTACTCTATTTTGATACTACGGGTATCGTGTGACTTTTGTGTGAGTAACTTGACTATGTTGGCTTGTGATAGCCTTGTAATACTTTCTTGTTGGTTTGATAAGTAAAAATGTTATGATGCTACGTGTGTTAGCGTCTTGTGACGTTTGTGTAAGGGGGTTTTCTTGTTGTGCTTATGTTGTTTAACGATAAGCAGTTATGCTGATATTATATCTCTTACCCCCCTGACTTGTTATGCCGAGGGTTAGCCGCCCCCGATGCGAGGAATACCTCATGCGGGTCTGTGTGACCTATGCGGAGCTGCGGGAGTTCCAGGATGATCACTCCGGGTGTGTTACCCCGATGCGAGGAATACCTCATGCGGTCTGTGTGACTATGCGGACTGCAGGAGTCCAGGTTGATGCCGATGGTCAGCTACCCCTGATGCGAGAAATACCTCATGCGGACCTAGGTGGTCTATGCGGACTGCGGGAGTCCAGGATTAGGCTCGCATAATGATACTATGGGCGATTGGCCTTGCTTCGATCATTAGCGGCCTAGAAAAGACCAGTTACGTTATATCTATTTTGCTCTTGTTTATGCTGTGGCACTATGTGCAGTTAAATTGGGTGTTCATACGTATTTGTAATTGGTTTTACAATGTTATGATTTTATTTGATTTTACGCTTTCACATACTTGGTACTGTTATCGACCTCCTTCGGGCCGTTCATGCCGCAGTAGAGGTACACCCGATCGTCGATCCTCGCCATAGGATCACAAGCGTTTTGAAGCTCCGTTTCTCGAGGCTTATTCGTATAGTCCTCGTCGTTGTAGGTACTACATTGAGGTATGGCGGGCCTTGTCCCGTTGTTATTATAACATTCTTGAGGTCTGTAGTAATCGTTGTGGGCAAGGTTTGTAAAAGGGATGAATCGCTCAAGTTTTTATTTATATATACGTAAAGGTAACCGTTTTGGTTAGCTTGTCTTCTTATTTCACCGCTTGTCTTTATGAGTTTTTATTTCCTGATTTTCTCTCGATGTTGTATCACTAGGGTGCAGGGTAAGGCACTGGCCATCGCGCCCGAGGTCGGGTCGTGACAATATGCCCACTGAAAAATCTAGAATTCATCATGCGCATCCACCCGGTGATGCAACAAATGGAGAAGTACCCCCTTTTCAACGCAATGGTTCCAATGCGCCAAAGAAAACCTATGCGGGAGTCTTTGCGGGTTCCAGACTTGAAGCTAAAAGGAATGAAACTATAATTCATTGAACAACAAGGAGAAGATGTAGAGCTAGAATCTACGGATGAAGTCCCCTTCATTGAAACCTAGGGATATTGTCTAATCGGTTGCTTCACGGGTCCTTTCCCTGGAAGAGAGGCATTGAATTCCATTATCAATGGGTGGGGAGTGAAGTGTCGTATCATTCCATACGGCAAATGATGGACAATATTCAAATTCATGACGGAAGAAGATCGCACGAATGTGCTCCATGGAGGCCCATATATGGTCTTTGGCAAAACTATGATGTTAAAACCCATTGATAAAAGAGTATTATTAACGGATGACTTATTCATGGACATCCCGATCTGGGTCACTTTCCATGACATCCCCCTCTCGGTTTGAAGTGCAACAGGCCTTAGTAAGATTGTTTCGCGTGTGGGGAAGCCCTTATACACGGATCAATTTACTAAGGAGAGGTCTAAAATGAACTATGCAAGAGTCTTGGTGGAAGTAGATGTTAGTAAAGAGTCGGTCACAGAGTTTGGAGTTAAACTTCTCGACAATCGACGATACATCCAAAAGGTGAAATATGAGAATTACCCTGATTTTTGCTATCATTGCGCCTCTTTTGGCCACAACCATTTGAAGTGTAGGAAATTGTTGCAAGACTCCAACCCTCAAGAAGCCCAGAAAACCGACAATCCATTGGTACCACCAAGCAATGGGGGCATTTCTACTAGATCGGGTACTGCTACAGTTACGAGTCAAACCGGTCCTTCTAGCACTAATCCACCACCCCATCAACATCCCGTGGGTAGTGATAACTTGATGGATATTGAGAATAGTGAGCAATCACTGCCGCATATTCCCGGAAGTGTGGGAGAAGCTCTGAACTTTGGAATCCCTCCGGTTGCGGGTCATCTTGACTCAACGTGCTTGCGGATATCACTAGAGGGGTCCTCAAACATTCACCCCATTACTGGTTTGGCGCATCATGAGAGGCTGAGAAATGAGGCAAGGCTTGCTGACAAGAACACACCATCTGACCCGCAAACTCTTCTAGATGGGGGAACTTGTAAGGGTACTACGGATGAGTTTAACCACGCAATACGTTGCATAAATTTTGAACGCGGAGAACATAGTCTAGTTGGGACCCCTGCCTTGACTTCTCACAACAAGGATGAGGGATGGAAAGAAGTTATTTCAAGAAAGAATATTAGTATGGTGAAGAATGCGAAGTGCGGAGGTGCTACTAAAACCTCATTTGTTTCCTAATGAAAATTCTTTGTTGGAATGTTCGAGGTCTTTGCGGACAAAGGGATAGGGCTTTGCTCCAACATAGATTTCATTGATGGCGGAAGAATGCTAGTACTATGGGACCCCTCCAGAGTTAGTTGTGATGTGCTTGGAATGGACTCTCAACATATCCATGTCCAAGCACGTTGTAATATATCTCAAGTGTCCTTTCTTGCTACATTTGTGTATCCGGTCTATAGCATCCCGGAAAGAAGGAAACTTTGGCATCATCTTACCCTCCTGGGAACTAGCATTGTCATGCCTTGGATGATCATTGGAGATTTTAACACTTATTGTTACCCTCATGATAAGGCCGGTGGTCCTCCTCTCACGCCTTATGCACTTAGGGACCTTGGAGAATTCAGAATAGCTCACGGACTTGATGACACTCCTTCTACGGGTTCCTTCTACACTTGGATGAATGTCTCAATATGGTCCAAACTAGATAGAGTGTTAATGAATCAGCATTGGAGTGACTTGAACCTAGAGTGCTCAGCCAACTATTTGCCTATGGAACCAGTCTCGGACCATTGCCCCGTGATTGCTTCGGTAATTGCATCTTCTAACAATGGAAAACGACCTTTCAAGTTTATGAACATGTGGCTCTCACATCCCGCCTTTGAGAACATCCTAACTTCATGCTGAAGACATCGTATATTTGGATCTTCCCAATTCACATTGGTCACAAAATTGAAGTCTTTAAAGAAGTCATTGCGAGATTTGAACTCTAATGAATTCAGGAGTATTGCACAAAGAGAAAATACGGCAAACATGGAATTTAAGGAGGCTATAAATGCGCATATGGAGGATCCCTTTGATGAAGAATTAAAAGCCAAGGTCAAGTCCCTAAGAGCTAAAACTAATCACCTACTTGAATCCGAGAGACACTTCATTAGACAAAAGGCGAGACAAAAACACTTGATTGGAAGTGATAGGTGCTCTAAGTACTTCCATAGCTTGATCAAGAGGAGCAATGTTAAGAACGCTATTACCTATCTTGTAAAGGATAACGGTAATACCACAACATCTCCCGGGGAAGTAATAGGCATGCTTGTTGAGTTTTACAAAGGACTTCTTGGCTTTTCCCGACCCGCAACCAACATTGATCACGCGGTACTTGATTGTGGTCCGAAGCTAGGGGAGGAGGATAACATATTCCTTTTACATCATGTCTCCCCAAAGGAGGTTTGGGATGCTCTCTCCAACATAGGCAATGACAAAGCACCTGGCCCGGATGGTTTTTCAGCCGCCTTCTTCAAGAAAAGATGGAGGGATGTGGGACATGATGTAGTAAGGAGTATACAAGAATTCTTCTCTTCCGGTGTGCTATTGAAGCAAGTGAACCATACAATACTCACCCTCCTACCTAAAACTGACCGGGACCCCAATGTGAGTGACTTTAGACCTATTGGATTGACCAATGTGGTCTACAAGATCATAACAAAGATCCTAGCTAACCGGATGGCAAGGTTTCTTCCTACACTTGTTGATAAATGCCAAGGCGCTTTTGTGAAAGAAAGAAACATGGTGGATAATGTCTTCATTACCCAAGAACTCGTGAAAGATTATAACAGAACTAGAGTCTCGCCAAGGTGTATGCTTATAGTGGATCTTCGGAAAGCATTTGACACGCCTCCGAATTTCCTCGATTCTGTGCTAAGAGGTCTCAAGTTTCCGGACAGATTTGTTAGATGGATTATGGAGTGTGTAACGACTCGTAATTTTGGACAACAATTTGAGCATGTAAACAAAGAAAATGGATCCGAATGTTGTTTTTTTTATATATATCTACGTATACTAATAAGGAAATTAGTATACAAGGGATGGGATCCCGAAATAATTTTGGATACAACAAGTGTGACGATGGAAGATGAAAATAATTTTAGTATATGCTTAACAAGGTTATGAACTAGTGTCATATTACAAGAATTATGACATTGAAGATATGAAGATTTTATAAATCACCAGGATTTAAGTGTATTAAGATCAATAATTAATTAGGATTATTGGATAAATATTATGTGGACATGGTCCATGTGTTCATTAATAGGTGGACGCCTATTAGGTGAAATGCATGCACATTACAGGTGGTGTAATGTGTGATGATTAGTAGATAAAAGGTATTGTGGAGGGCCACACGTGTTATACCCCGTATTTCCAGAGTATGTACGTGTGGACGTACGTACGAAATTTGAGCCTTAAGTTAGGCATAGGACCGAAATTTGGGCACAAGTGCCGAATAGAGTCGTTTTTCGACGAAACGTTTCCACAGCTTTCGTAGGAAAATTCGGCTATGTCATTTATAATTTTGCGGATTTTTCCGAGAGGCGAAACATTTTGGACCAACGGGAGGGTGACATGTGTCACCTCACATTGGAAGCAAGTGGGGTGGCTTGGGCGATTGGGCCCAAGAGGGACTGGCCTGGCCGATTGGTCCCTGATTTGGCCTTGCTTTGTGGCTTGTTTTGTGGCTTGTTTTGTGGAGTAGGGTTAGGGTGCACTTGGCTTGATCTTGGCCTTACACGCCTTGCACATGGCTTGATCTTGGCCATGGTTGGCTTTTGGTTTTGCTATAAATACCCCCTTGGCTCAAGACTTCATTCATCCAAATATGTTCCAAGTCTTGCTATCCTTCCTCTCCTCTTGTTTGACTCTCGCCCAAGAGCCCCCTCCCTAGTAAAGGCCCTTGTGCAGAGCCTCCTCCCCTGAGGTGCTAGCCGTGGGTACCCCTAGCCTAGTTGTTTTCGTATAATACACCCCCCTCTTGGTAGAAATACTTCTCCAAGTATTGTTATAATGCCCAAAATACCTTAGCCTTTACCTTGTTGTATTCCAAAAGTTACCTCCATACGTAGAGCAGAAAATACTACCTTTTGTCCTTTTAGTCGCAAACCAAACCCTAAGGAAATCTTCATTATTGGTTGAAGTATTTAAGTAGAAGTTGGTTAGAACTTCTAAGGGTTGTTTGGAGCGGATTGGGCGCACGAGTAGGCTAAACCTTGCTCAGGATCGACATTATAACTTGGATAATTTTGGGCTTATCGAGGTAAATATCTTGACCTTCTATTGTACGTGGAAATTACATGCTGTAGGAATATATAGTTAAAGTATACTATATATAGAATTGAACATAGTTGTGTGCAATGTCTTGTGACTTAAGCCTGAATTTAAAGAAGAGAACCGAATCGTAATTACATAGATGTATTACATGAGACTTGTGTAGCATTCTTGTATAAGAATTGTACACGTCAGGTTAGGCGTGTTAACCCCTCGGTTGGCTTGATAGCCACCGATAAAGGAGAGATTTACGCCATGCGGGGAGGTCGCGAATTTTCTGTAGAATATGGAACGATGAGATCTAGATGTTAATAAGCGCCTTGTGGCCTTATAGGTTGAAGTACTACGTGTGGTGCAATCTACGTGGCTTAAGGAGTAGCCGACGGTTTGAAGTACTTGGAGCGTTTTGCTATTAGTCGATACTGCCGCGAGGTATGTGAACCTCTTCCTATCCGTCTAGCATGATATGTGTATAACTATGTAGTACGGTAGACGCATACGTGTTGAATGTATTTGATTGGTTTGAAACATAAAGTGTTATAACGGCTTTATGGGTAGTTGGTTATAACAGCTTTATGTAGGTAAGAAAATGCTTTGTGGTTTCAAAGGGTAGCTGATTTGACTTATAACGGATTTGATGTGTAGTAATAAAGAACTTGAAGTGTTTCAAAAAGACCTTTTTGAAAGGAGAGTAATACTTGGCTTTGAAAACATAAGAGTTGTACTAGCTTTATGGGAAGTTAGGTATAACGTCTTAAGAGTGATAAAATAATGTTTCATCGATTTGAAATCAGAATGAGTATCGACAAACCACTGCAGCGTTAATAAAGGAAAATGTATTGAATAATGAAGTATGGTATTAAAACCAGTAGAAACCTCCATCTGCATAGAAGCTAAGATAAGACAAAATGATATTACATTTCCTAGATCATGGCTGCTTAATAAGATTGATTATAAACAAGAATAACCTACTCACATATAAGACATATGTTTCTCAAAACGTTTAAAGGAGAATTATGTTTTAAAGGATTTAAAACTATGAACTACGAAACCTTTTCTAAAAAGAGAAACTTGAGCTTCTGAAATTAGGCAACTTGAACGTTTGGAAAATAAGGTTGTTACTTGATTTTACAAAGGAAAGCATTTTGGTTTACTTAACAATGTTAGTCACTCTATTTTTATACTACGGGTATCGGGTGACCTTCGTAAAAGAAATGGATCTTTAAAAGAAATTTAACGTACGTAATACTTTAGGGTTAAAATCCGACTTTGACATAAAATGAAAGTACCTTGAGTTGTGTGTAACTTGCTTATGCTTGTTGTTATGAAACTTGACCATGTTACGTGTGATAGCCTTGTTGTGCAAATATCGTGTTCTACTCGACTCGGTTCATCCAGAATGTATTTCACTTGATTACGGCTCATCCGAATGTATTTCACTTGATTACCGGCTCATCCGAATGTATTTCACTTGATTACCGGTTCATCCGAATGTATTTCACTTGATTACCGGTTCATCCGAATGTATTTCACTTGATTACCGGTTCATCCGAATGTATTTCACTCGACCACGGCTCATCCGAATGTATTCCACTCGACCACGGCTCACGGGATGGACCGGAAATGTAATCCACACGCTTTCTATATTAGGTCCATAAGATGGGCCGAGACCTGTTTACGTATCACATGATTTGCACCTAGATCGCCGGTGAGGAAGGAGTTCCACGCACGGAGGATGACTTTGAGGCGTGAGTCACGACTTGACATGATCGCTTATGTTGCGAATCAGAGTTTGGTTATCATACATGTCTCACGCTTTATATCGACTAATATGATTGCATTTACGATTTTTCTGATTTCACATACTTGGTACCGTTATCGACCTCTCCGGGGCCGCGTCTACGCCGCAGTAAAGGTACATCGACCGTCGATCCCGCTATAGGATCACATTTCGCGTGTTGGAAGCTCCGTTCCTTCGGAGGCTTATCTTTTGTATGTTACCACGAGTGCAGAGATTCTTATACATTCTGTGGTATGGCGGGCCCCGTCCCGTCATAGCCGTTGTAAATCTTAGAGGTGCGTAGCACTATTGTGGCGGGGTTTGTAAAAGGATAAGCGTCGGTATTTATGTATATATGATGAAGGCAATCGCTTTGGTTGGCTGCTTATTTATCTTTTCTCTTAATTCATGTTCATGTTTTTATTTCCGCTGATTTTCTCCGATGTTGTATCACTAGGGTGCCCGGTAGGCACTACCACGCCCGGTTCGGTCGTGACAAAAGTGGTATCGAGCGATTAGTCCTCGGAAAGTGTCTACGCATCGCGTGTCTAGTAGAGTCTTGATTATCGGTGTTGTGCACCACATCTATAATCGAGAGGTCGCAGGACATTTAGGATTGGTTTCCATTCTTCTCATTACGAGATCGTGCCTTAGAGTGTGATAAATCGACCCTCCGACGTATTCCTTTCCTTTACGATTATGCCTCCGCATAAGGCAACCTGTGCTCGGACGGGCAGCAATGAGGAGTAGCGAGATGCAGAGGAGCACGAGGGCGCAGCCCGGCCAAGACTGAGACAAAGCCCGGCGGGTTTCGCGACGCCAAAGACCAAAGAGTTTAGAGCCGCAGCAAAGGGGGCCGAGACTACAATACTGAGCCTCCGCCCCACACTGGAGCCGATGAGACGGGTACAAGCGAGATGGCGCCATCGCCAAGGTCGTGGCCGATATGAGGATAGGCCGGACGCAGTTAGCCCACAAGAGCACCCGTATTTCACCCCGAAAGCGCATACTGAGGCTACGTGACTTTCTGAGTTGTAGCCCTCCAGTGTTCTATGGATCGAGAGCTGAGGACGACCCTCAGGAGTTTATCCGACAGCTACAGCGGATCATGAGAGTGATCAGAGCCTCAGAGGCAGAGTCGGTGGTATTGGGTTCGCATCAGCTGCGTGATACTGCAGTTGACTGGTTTGATTCGTGGGAGTTGTCCCGGGAAGAGCATGCACTTCCAGCCGTATGGGACGAGTTCTCGAGGGCATTTCTTGCACATTTCTTGCCTCCACAGATGAGGAGGGCTCGGGCCGACAGATTTTTGACGTTGAGGCAGGACGGTTAGAGAGAGTACAATGTGGTTCGACTCATTAGCTCGGTATGTTCCCGCTGTGGTAGCTGATATGGAGGACAGAGTACACCGCCACGTCACGGGCCGACGATTACTTGGCGAGGCTTGTACGGTGTAGCTCTTCACCGGCATGGACATTGCTCGCATGCAAACTCATGCACTAGGATGCGAGGCACGGAGAGGTCGACGAATGACCGAGATCAGCGTAAGAGGCCGTAAGCAAGGTCCTGGTAACTTTCGAGGCGGACCGCCAGTGAGCCTAGTTATGTACCTCCGCCAAGACAGAGTGGTCCTCCCGCCTTCGGGACGTTGCGGTATTCGAGCTGGTCGAGCTCCGTGGCTTCGTTCACAGTATACATGAGTGCTAGCCGGATTCACGCCCCTCAGTGGCACGATGTGGCAAACATCATCGGGAATGTCGCTTTTTATCGGTGCTTGTTTCACCGCGCCGTCGGCCATGTGACGAGATCGTGCTTATAGGAGGTACCGGCTTAGCGCAGCCTGCGGATCGATGGCAGTTCATCGCTTTCCTACATTATGCCTGCAGGCGTACTTACGATTAGAGTGGAGCGGTGGCTTGTATATCCTTAACCTCTAGAGGCTTGTATGTTTTGATGTTATGTTAATGTGTTAAGTGTTATGTTCGGATAGCTTTGTCTTTGAAATGTGATTTAGGAACACGTCAGGGAAAAGGGTAAGCACAAAGTGAGGAAATGATGAACCTTAGAATATTACAGTTGAGACCTTAGATGTAAGCGTCTTGAGTACAAGATTTTGCGAGTGATTCTTGTCAGAGTGCATTTTATGCCTAGAAAGTATTGTGTGATAAGTCCCTGGGTTGGGTAAATGAAAGTGGTATCTTTCATGATGTGATTTAGCAAGATTGTTCCGTGTCGGCGAGCAAGAGTCGCGCGATGGTGGGTCGGGTTGGCCATGCGGGCCAACCCGCAGTCTGTTTCGAGGTGGGGTCAGCTCTGGGTGGTCCCGCCAGGTGGTAGGGTCACGAGGGTGCTAGGCCCAAGTTTAGTTGACCATCGTATAAGTTCGTGGGTGTGTTCGACCAGAAGAAGATCGTGAAGGCCGGGAATGGCCTTAAGGAAGATTGAGGCTAGTAAGATAACCAAGTTGGAGGTGGTGACTCCCAGGGCTGGAAAACAGAAACGTTGACTGAAGTATGGTACGTACTGGGAGAGTTCAAGTGTTCAAGAAGGGCACGACGAGTAAGGAAGGAAGAGAACGTGTGTTATTTCGTGGCCAGGCTGTGGCGTTGGCAACTTGTTAAAGGAACTTCATCGATATCCGTCTTGAGAAGGAACATTCGGACGAATGTTTCGGCGAGGAGGAGAATGTTATACCCGTATTTCGGAGTATGTGCGTGTGGACGACGACGAATTTGAGCCTTAAGTTAGGCATAGGACTGAAATTTGGGCACAAGTGCAGAATAGAGTCGTTTTTAAACGACGTTTCCACGACTTTCGTAGGGAAAATTCCGGCTATGTCATTTATAATTTTGCGGATTTTTCCGAGAGACGAAACATTTTGGACCAACGGGAGGTGATACGTGTCACCTCACATTGGAAACAAGTGGGTGGCTTGGACGATTGGGCCCAAGAGGACGGTTGGCCTTGGGCCGATTGGTCCCTTGATTTGTGCCTTGCTTTGTGGCTTGTTTGTGGCTTGTTTTGTGGAGTAGGGTTAGGGTGCACTTGGCGATCTTGCCTTACACTTGCCTTGCACATGGCTTGATCTTCGCCATTGGTTGGCTTTGGTTTTGCTATAAATACCCCCCCTTGGCTTGAAGACTTCATTCATCCAAATATGTTCCAAGTCTTGCTATCCTTCCCCTCTCCTCTTGTTTGACTCTCGTCCAAGAGCCCCCCCCTCCCTAGTAAAGGCCCTTGTGGCCGAGAGCCTCCCCCTCCCCCCGTTGAGGTGCTAGCCGTGGGGTACCCCCCCTAGCCTCGTTGTTGTCGTATAATACACCCCCTTGCTTGGTAGAAATACTTCTCCAAGTATTGTTATAATGCCCAAAATACCTTATCCTTTACCGTGTTGTATTCCAAAAGTTACCTCCATAAGTAGAGGCAGGAATACTACCTTTTGTCCTTTTAGTCGCAATAAACCCTAAGGAAATCTTCATTATTGGTTGAAGTATTTAAGTAGAAGTTGGTTAGAACTTCTAAGGGTTGTTTGGAGCGGATTGGAGCGCACGGAGTAGGAGCTAAACCTTGCTCAGGATCGACATTATAACTTGGATAATTTTGGGCTTATCGAGGTAAATATCTTGACCTTCTATTGTAATTGGAAATTACATGTTGTAGGAATATATAGTTAAAGTATACTATATATAGAATTGAACATAGTTGTGCGGCAATGTCTTTTGACTTAAGCCTGAATTTAAAGAAGAGAACTGAACTGTAATTACATAGGGTGTATTGATGAGACTTGTGTAGCATTCTTGTATAAGAGAATTGTACACGCCAGGTTAGGCGTGTTAACCCTCCGTTGGCTTGATGGCGGCCTCGATAAAGGAGGAGATTTACGCTGTTGCGGGGGGGGGGAGGTGCTGCCGAATTTTCTGTAGAATATGGAACGATGAGATCTAGATGTTAATAAGCGCCTTGTGGCCTTATAGGTTGAAGTACTACGTGTGGTGCAATCTACGTGGCTTAAGGAGTAGCCGACGGTTTGAAGTACTTGGAGCGTTTTGCTATTAGTCGATACTCGTCGCGAGGTATGTGAACCTCTTCCTATCTGTTCTAGCATGATATGTGTATAACTATGTAGTACGGTGACGCATACGTGTTTAATGTATTTGATTGGTTTGAAACATAAAGTGTTATAACGGCTTTATGGGTAGTTGGTTATAACAGCTTTATGTAGGTAAGAAAATGCTTTGTGGTTTCAAAGGGTAGCTGATTTGACTTATAACGGATTTGATGTGTAGTAATAAAGAACTTGAAGTGTTTCAAAAAGACCTTTTTGAAAGGAGAGTAATACTTGGCTTTGAAAACATAAGAGTTGTACTAGCTTTATGGGAAGTTAGGTATAACGTCTTAAGAGTGATAAAATAATGTTTCTTGATTTGAAATCGAATGAGTATCGACAAACCACCGCAGCTGTTAATAAAGGAAAATGTATTGAATAATGAAGTATGGTATTAAAACCAATAAAACCTCCATCTGCATGAAGCTAAGATAAGACAAAATGATATTACATTTCCTAGATCATGGTCTTAATAAGATTAATTATAAACAAGAATAACCTACTCACATATAAGACATATGTTTCTCAAAACGTTTAAAGGAGAATTATGTTTTAAAGGATTTAAAACTATGAACTCTTAAACCTTTTCTAAAATGAGAAACTTGAGCTTTTGAAATTAGGCAAACTTGAGCGTTTGGAAAATAAGGTTGTTACTTGATTTTACAAAGGAAAGCATTTTGGTTTACTTAACAATGTTAGTCACTCTATTTTTATACTACGGGTATCGGGTGACCTTCGTAAAAGAAATGGATCTTTAAAAGGAATTTAACGTCACGTAACACTTTAGGGTTAAATCAGGACTTTGACATAAAATGAAAGTACCTTGAGTTGTGTGTAACTTGCTTATGCTTGTTGTTATGAAACTTGACCATGTTACGTGTGATAGCCTTGTTGTGCAAGTCTTGTGTTCTACTCGACTCCGGTTCATCAGAATGTATTTCACTTGATTAGGTTCATCCGGAATGTATTTCACTTGATTACGGTTCATCCGAATGTATTTCACTTGATTACGGTTCATCCGAATGTATTTCACTTGATTCGGTTCATCCGGAATGTATTTCACTTGATTCGGTTCATCCGGAATGTATTTCACTCGACTAGGTTCATCCGAATGTATTCCACTCGACTACGGTTCATGGGATGGACCGGAAATGTATTCCACACGTTTCTATATTAGGTCCATAAGATGGGCGAGACATTTACGTATCACATGATTTGCACCTAGGCTGCGGCGGTGAGGAAGGAGTTCCACGGGCATGAGGATGACTTTGAGGCGTGAGTCACGACTTGACATATTTGCTTTTATGTTGTGGCGTAGTTTGATTATCCTACATGTCTACTGATTTATATCGACTATTATGATTGCATTCTGATATTTCTGATTTCACATACTTGGTACTTGTTATCGACCTCCTTGGGGCTGCGTTCATCATGAGTAAAGGTACATCGACTGTCGATCCCCGCTTATAGGATCACATTTCAGCGTGTTGGGAAGCTCCGTTCCTTCGGAGGCTTATCTTTTGGTATGTTACCATGAGTCTGTAGATTCTTATACATTCAGGGGTATGGCGGGGCCCTGTCCCGTCATAGCTGTTGTAAATCTTAAGTGCATGCTTGTTGTGGGCGGGGTTTGTAAAAGGATAACCGTCGGGTATTTATGTATATATGATTATGGCAACTGTTTTGGTTGGCCTGTTTATTTATCTTTTCTCTTAATTCATGTTCATGTTTTTATTTCGCTGATTTTCTCTGATGTTGTATCACTAGGGTGCCCGGGGTAAGGCACCAGTCACGGGCCCGGGTTCGGGTCGTGACAACACGTGTAAAGCCTAAAGATGCTGCAAGTTCATTATTTTAATTCATCTCCCTTTCATTTCTAATCTTAACAACTTGTCCACTGTTACACGTAACAAATCCTTAGGCAAATTTCATTTTCAATTTTAGACCTTTCCTTTTAAAAAAAAAAATGGAAGAACTACATAACAGCTATTGGAGAAACACTTATCCTTGTATATTACTCGTAGCACAAAGCAATTTGTGCAGCAACATGTTCCACTTTAAATCATTTGGAAATTCCATATTGACAAGATAAACTCTCTTGACTCGAATAATTAGTGGAATCGAGGTTCGTTTAAGAGAGTGATGGTTCACTACAGTAGGTTGCCGGTTCGGTGATCTTGAGCACTCTATTTATTCGAGTTCTAGTCTAGTTTTGGTATGTGATTCTTCCTATCCTTTGAGCATGATATTTTCCAAATATATATAAGGTGCGGTAGGCGTGCGTGTATTAAGCGAACTTGGTTTTATTTTTGATATCTTTGCACTTGAGTTCTAAATAATAACAATCTTGAATATTTCAAAAGAGTTGTGAATCGTTTTTGGAAGAAAAGTAACACTTGGTTTTTACAAAAAGCTTAAGGGTTATACTAGTCTTATGGGAGGTTAGGTATAACGACTTAAGAAAGATAAGAAAACGGTTTTTGTTTGTTTATCAAATGCTAGAAATATTGTCTGAAGGTAGGGTAAGTTGGTTTGATAGACCTGTTATGATACTACGTGTGTTAGTATCGTGTGACGCTTATGTAAGGAGGTTATTCTTGTTATGCTTATATTGATTAACGATAAGTCGTTGTGTTCAATTCTTGTGATGTTTGTGTAAAGAGGTTATTCTTATTGTGCTTATGTTGTTTAACGATAAGCCATTGTGTTAGTATTGTACCACTCACCTCTTGACATGTTATACCGGGGGTTAAGCTGCCCCCCGATGCGAGGAATGCCTCATGCGGGTCCAGGGGACCTATGCGGAGCTACGGGAGTTCCAGGTTAGTGTGCGGGGAATACCTCATGCGGTCTATGTGGCCATGCGGACTACGAGAGTCCAGGACGATGCCGAGGAGTAGCTACCCTCGATGCGGGGAATACCTCATGCGGGCCTAGGTGGCCTATGCGGACTGCGGGAGTCCAGGATTAGGCGTGCGTAATGATACTATGGGCGATTGGCCTTGCTTCGATCATTCGCGGCCTAGAAAACGACCTGTTACAGTATACCTATTATTGCTCTTGTTTGTGGTATGGCACTATGTGCAGTTAACTCGGTTGTTTTCATACATACTTGTGAGTTGGCTTTAAAATGTTATGGTTTTATATGTGTATTTATATCTGTACTTGACAGTTTCACATACTTGGTACCTGTTGTACTGACCTCCTTCGGAGGGATGCGTTCATGCCGCAGGTAAAGGGAAGCAGGTGGTAGATCCTCATTCTTAGGATCTCTATTCAGGCGTCAGGAGCTCCATTTCTCCGGAGGCTCGACTTTTGGTATGGTTCTCCCTGGTGTTTGTTACACCCCGTAATTGCAGAACATGTTTTAAGAACATAAGTAAGAACCCACTGTTATACCCCGTAGTTTCAGGGTATGTATGTGAGGACGTACGTACGAGAATACGACATTGAAATTGGAAAGGAAGAAAGAGGTGATTTTTCCACGGAAAAGTTTCCGGTTTTTGTGAAGGAAAAAGGTTCGTTAATGGGAATTGGATTCCCAGATTTGATATTCGGACTTCTTGGAATATTAGAGAATTATGGAATTTTATTTTCGGAAATGGTCACGTGGGGCCCACGGGAGAAATTTACGGTTTTGTGGGGCCCACTTTGTTTTCGAGATTTTGGCCATTGTGGATATTTTCGGAAGACGAAATATTTTGGACGAGTAGGAGGGCGACACGTGTCACCCCCCCCTAGGTGTCTTGGCCGAATTTCATTTTGTGCACAACACCCGATTAGAGTCGTTTTTCGACGAAACATTTTACACAACTCGCGTAGGATAAATTCCGGCTATGTCATTTCTAATTTTTGCGGATTTTTCCGAGAGACGAAACATTCTGGACCAACGGGAGGGCGACACTTGTCACCCTCCAATTGATGGACTTGAGGCGTCTTTAGGGCCGATTGGGTTGTCCAATTTTGTCTTGGAGTTGGTAGGATATTTTGTGTGCAAGTTGGCCAAGGACACTTGCCCTAATCCTCACCCTACACTTGCCTTGCACTTGGCATCATCTTGGCCCTTGGTTGGCCATCCCTTGACCTATAAATACCCCCCTTAAGATGAAGAGTTCTTCATCCACAATTACTTTCCAAGTCTAAAAATCCTCTCATCTCCCTTAAAGCCTTTTCGTCCAAACACCTACCCCCCCCCTAGCCTAGCCGAAACCTACCCCCCCTCCCTTGGTAGAAAAGTTGCCTTCTAGTATTGTTATAATGCCCAAAATACCCTAGCCCAAATCCCTTAGTCCTTAGTAGAAGTTGTGAAGAACTTCTAAGGTTTTCTTGGAGCTATCGGAGCGTTCAACTTAGGAGCTAAACCTTGCTCAGGCGCGACTTTTATCTAGGATATTATTGGGCTTACCGAGGTAAATAACCTTATCCTCCTTTTGTAATTAGAATATACATACTGTAGAAGTATAGGAATAAGTATAAATACTTAGAAGGATATTAAGAATAGAATTGAGTGATATCACGTTAGAAGGGTTTAAAGATGAATAATAGAACTGTACTTACATAGAATTTGTTTTGATGAGACTTGAGTAGCTCACCGGGTAGGAAGTGCTGCCCAAATGTCCATAGAATAGCGAACCCTCCGCTAGAGCTTTATGCGATCTGATCTGAGCGTTGATAGACGTATTTGACTGTTATAGGTCGATTCTCTGCGCGCGACATATTCAACTTGGCAGGTGGATTTCGCCGAGAAGGTATGTGATTCTTCCTATCCTCTTGAGCATGATATTTTAAAGAATATGTATATAGTACGGTAGACGTACGTGTGTTAACTGAATAATAATTAAGGCAATGTCTTCGGACTTAAGCCTGAATAATAATTACGGCAATGTCTTTGGACTTAAGCCTGAATAATAATTCTGGCAATGTCTTGGACTTAAGCTGAATAATAATTACGGCAATGTCTTACGACTTAAGCACGAATAAAAGGATCTGAAGTAGTTCAAAAGAATTAAGAAACCTTTGTAAGAGTAACACTTGGTTTTAAAAGCTTAAGAGTTATACTAGCTTTATGGGAAGTTAGGTATAACGACTTAAGAGTGATAAAAAGAATGATTTAATGATTTAAGAAAATAAGAGACTTGACTTAATTATACTAATGTGAAAAAGTGTGAAACCTCATTCGTGAGTAAATAGTATTTTTGGTTTTCAAAAGGAATGATGTTTTACCGATCAGAATGAATGTCGAACAAACCACAGCAGCGCTAATAAAAAGGGAAATATTTTGACTTATAAGTATTATTAAAAAAACGAGAAACTTCCATCTGCATAGGAGCTAAGATGAGACAAAATGATATTACATTTCCTAGATCATGGCTGCTGTAATAAGATTGTTATGAACAATAATAACCTACTCACACATAAGGTATATGTTTCTCAAATTGTTTTAAAGGATTAAAACTATGAACTACGAAACCTTTCGAAAATGAGAAACTTGAGTAATTGAAATTAGGCAAACTTGAGCGTTGGGAAAAGAATGTTGTTACTTGATTTTACAAAGAGAAGTGTTTTGATTTACTTCAAAAGATAATCACTTTATTTTTATACTACGGGTATTGTGTGACTTTTGTGAAAGAAACGGATCTTTTAAAAGAGTAATACATGAAGTACTTTGGGGCTAAAAACCCGAACTTGTTAGCATAATGTAGAAAGTACCTTGTGTGAACAACTTGATTGTATTGATTTGTGTTATTCTTGTAATACTTTCTTGTTGACTTGATAAATAAACATGTTAGGATGCTACGTGAGTTAGTATCTTGTGATGTTTGTGTAAAGGGGTTTTCCCTTATTGTGCTTAGGTTGTTTAACGATAAACTGTCATGTTGATATTATATCACTCATGATTCCGGGGGTTAAGCTGCCCTCCGATGCGGGGTAGACTCAGGCGGGTCTAGTGATCTATGATTCGAGAATACCTTATGCAGGTCTGTATGGCCTATGCGGAACTACGGGAGTTCCAGGTTAGTATGCGGCTCTTGTGGTCATGCGGTCTTTGTGGCCATGCGGACGGCGAGTCGGGGCAGCTGCGGGAGTAGCTACCCTCGATCGCGGGGAATACCTCATGCGGGCCATTGGGTGGCCCGTGCGAGCTCTGGGAAGTTCGAGGGCTAGGCGCGCATTAGATCTGTGAGCGAGTGGCGGCTTTGATCATGTGATGCAAGCAGATCTCATGATCTGATTTACGACCTTGTTTATCTTGTAGGTTTTAGTAGTCGGCTATGCCTTCGTACTTACCGTGCGGTTTATGATGACTTTGAGGCGTGAGTCACGACTTGACATATGCTTATTTATTGTGAACTGTAGTTTTATACATGTCTCTGCTTTATATAGACTACTATGATTTCATTCTGATATTTTGATTTCACATACTTGGTACTGTTATCTCGACCTCCTTGGGGTGCGTTCATGCGCGGTAAAGGTACTCACCGTTGATCCGTTATTAGGATCACCGTTTATTGGGAAAGCTCGTTTCTCGAGTCTCGGCATTTGGTATGGTCCTGTCGTTGTAGATATTTGCATTGGGGTATGGCGGGGCCTGTCCGCCATTGTTGTTTTAAACTCTTAGAGTGCATCAGACTGTTGTAAGGTTGGGGTATGCTTGTTCATTTTGGGGTACTTATATACATATATGCGAAAGGCAACTTTTCCCAAGCGTGTCTTATTTATCTTTGTTTCATATCTTGGTTGTTTTATATTCGATTTCTACGATGTATGACTACTTGGGTGCGGGTAAGGCACGATCACGAGCCGGGCAGGTCGCGACAAAGTGGTATCGAGCGATTAATCCTCGGAAAGTGTCTGACCGTATCTAGTAAGTCTTGATTATCGGTGTGTTGTGCACCACACGATGTCGAGGCTATAGGATATTTAGGATTGGTTTCCATTCTTCTCACTCGAGATCGTGCTTTAGAGCGTGTTATAAGTTGGACCCTCTAACGTATTCCTTTCCTTTACGGTGATGCCTCGCGCCGCAACCTTCGGGCGAAGAGCGAAGCGAGGAGGCTGAGTGGAGTTGAGAGAGTTAGAAGAACAGGCCCAATCATCACTGAGGTGATGCTTGTGCGAGGAGTTACGAGGCGTCGCGGCGGAAAGATGTTTTGCAATGGCGGCGATTCTCTGCGGCCATGACATCTGGACCTTGATTCGCGACTTGGAAGCGAGAAAATATGGATTGGAAGGAGACGGCCCTGTTACTAGCAAGGGACTTGGCAGCCAGAGAGTATTTTATGTACCGGTATACCAAGGATATTGATGTTTATCTAAGGAAGGGTTGTGAGGAAGTAGCTCTTCAGTCAGGAGCGAGCCAGGCTTGCGTTCAGGATTATGTGCAGCGGGCTGAGAGAGGTAGAGATCGACAGATTAAACAAGATCAGCAGAAGAGGGCCCGATTGGTAGGATCATTTGGTAACTCTCGAGGCGAACCGCCTCGCGGCGAATTAGACATGTGCCTCCGCGTGCAGTGTCCCTCGCGGGGTTGATTTTCTCAGTGTTCACAGTGTGGCAGGCGTCATCCCGGGAAGTACCGTCTTTTTACTGGTGCTTGTTTTTCTTGCGGCCGTCAGGGCCTTATGGCGAGGGAATGTTCTATGAGGAAGGATGCAAGTAGGAAGACTCAGCCTACCAGATCAGTTGTGGATGCAGTGGTTCGGAGAGGAGGGGGTGTTAGCCAGAGGAGGCCACCCCACCTGTGGCGTTGTGGTCGATGTCATTTTGGGAGTGTCGTTAGTACGTGGCGGCTTGTTATGTTTGCGGCCAGCGGGGCCATTTTGCGAGAAATTGTCCAACGAGTTGGCGGGGATGTAGGGACTCGACGCCGGGATCGAGTGGATAGTTCATCACCTTCCCCGGTATCGCCCAAAGAGGCGGGATTGACTAGAACGACCTAGGGGAAGTGCCGCGTAGATACAGGTATATCCTTAACCCTTTAGAGATTTATATGTGTAGCGAATATCTTAAGTGTTATTTTCAGATAGCATTGTGTTAGCGTGATTAGGAATCATGATTAATTAGCAGGAAAGATTGGGGATAGAAAAAGTGTGAGCCTTAGAATATATACGTAGGGACCATAGAGGCGAGGCCATCTTTGGTAAAAGAATTACTTCATGTTTGACCACTTATCGAGGTGCATAGTATCGTGAGATATTTTGTGGGATGAATTCTGAGTGATGTGAAATGAAAGAGGTAGTTGAGCTTAGAAGACCGCTAGGTTTTAAACGTGATTGGTGAGATTGTTAGAATCGGGAGCTAGTGTTTCTTGGCGTTCTTGGTCGGGTTGAGGTCGTGTTGGTCGACCACTTCGTTTGGTGATGGGGTCGGTTTGTGGTGGTCGCTTTGTGTTAGGATCACGAGGGTGTTAGGCGAGTTTAGTTAACCATTATGCGAGTTCGTGGATGTGTTCGACCGATGATCGGGCGATGGGGTCAACCGTCTTATCTTTTAGTCAAGCGTGTACTCGGTAGTAAGTTGCGAGATGATTATTTGAGAAGGTTGTAAGGCTGCACGGGTGCCTACCTTCACCTTATGGTGTGAGGAGTCCAAATTGCGTTGTTTCTTTTGGAAGAGTTACCGGGCAAGGTTAGGAACTTCGGTGAATCTCGGTGTCGCATTCACCCTCGGGCGATGTTTGGATTTGGGAGTAGGCATGAGGACTCTTCACCTCTTGTTGAGTATGTATTTTATAGCTACCATTTGGTATTCGGGTGTCGCCGTTTGGAGCCTTTTATAAGCGCTAGTGTAAGATTGCCGATCGATTGATTCGATGTAAGCGAGTGCGAATAATTGGTTCGTACTTGTTCGCGAGCGTGAATAGGGTGAAGCTTATCGAGAAGAGGTCGTTGGCGGCTCGAGTCGGTGGGAAGCGATGCGAAACATGGTGAGTTATGAGAAAGAGTTCGAGGATACGAGAAAGTGCGACAGTAAGGGAAGAAGCGAGCATGTATTACGGGCATAGGTGTGATCATTTCGTTTGTAAAGAGTAGGTCTGAAGGAGTATCTTTTTAGACCTCGGTAGGAGCTTTTGTGATAGAGGTGATTCCTCGTGGACTTGGAGATAAGTATGTGCACTTGTTGTGTTGTGGCGGTGTGGCATGGTTGTTTCAGTAAGTATAGCAGTGAGGACTATACTGGCGCCTGTTTGTTTTGAGACTTAGAAGGAACATTCGGGACGAATGTTTCTAAGGAGGGGAGAATGTTATACCCCGTAGTTTCAGGGTATGTATGCGAGGACGTACGTACGAGAATACGACATTGAAATTGTAAAGGAAGAAAGAGGTGATTTTTCCACGGAAAAGTTTCCGGTTTTTGTGAAGGAAAAAGGTTCGTTAATGGGGTGGATTCCCAGTTTGATATTCGGACTTCTTGGAATATTAGAGAATTATGGAATTTTATTTTGGAAATGGTCACGTGGGGCCACGGGAGAAATTCTGATTTTGTGGAGCCACTTTGTTTTCGAGATTTTGGCCATTGTGGATATTTTCGGAAGATGAAATATTTTGGACGAGTAGGAGGGCGACACGTGTCACCCCCTAGGTGGCTTGGCCGAATTTCATTTTGTGCACAACACCCGATTAGAGTCGTTTTTCGACGAAACATTTTACACAACTCGCGCAGGATAAATTCCGGCTATGTCATTTCTAATTTTTGCAGATTTTTCCGAGAGACGAAACATTCTGGACCAACGGGAGGGCGACACTTGTCACCCTCCAATTGATGGACTTGAGGCGTCTTTAGGGCCGATTGGGTTGTCCAATTTTGTCTTGGAGTTGGTAGGATATTTTGTGTGCAAGTTGGCCAAGGACACTTGCCCTAATCCTCACCCTACACTTGCCTTGCACTTGGCATCATCTTGGCCCTTGGTTGGCCATCCCTGACCTATAAATACCCGTAAGATGAAGAGTTCTTCATCCACAATTACTTTCAAGTCTAAAAATCCTCTCCTCTCCTTAAAGCCTTTTCGTCCAAACACCCCTTTTGGAGAAGCTTAGCGAGGCTACCCATAGCCTGGCGAAACCTACCCTCCCTTGGTAGAAAAGTTGCCTTAGTATTGTTATAATGCCCAAAATACCTAGCCCAACTCCCTTAGTCCTTAGTAGAAGTTGTGAAGAACTTCTAAGGTTTTCTTGGAGCTATCGGAGCGTACAACTTAGGAGCTAAACCTTGCTCAGGCGTGACTTTTATCTAGGATATTATTGGGCTTACCGAGGTAAATAACCTTATCCTCCTTTTGTAATTAGAA
The DNA here is from genome assembly GCA_029844215.1 of Przewalskia tangutica. Taxonomy (NCBI): domain Eukaryota; kingdom Viridiplantae; phylum Streptophyta; class Magnoliopsida; order Solanales; family Solanaceae; genus Przewalskia; species Przewalskia tangutica. The sequence continues at coordinate 144,008 of JAQGDG010000168.1, read as the reverse complement.
TATACATACTGTAGAAGTATAGGAATAAGTATAAATACTTAGAAGGATATTAAGAATAGAATTGAGCGATATCACGATAGAAGGGTTTAAAAGATGAATAATAGAATTGTACTTACATAGAATTGTTTTCATGATGAACTTGAGTAGCTCACGGGTAGGAAGTGCTGCCCAAATGTCCATAGAATAGCGAACCCTGCGCTTAGAGCTTTATGCAGTCTGATCTAGGCGTTGATAGACGTATTTGGTATTATAGGTCGATTCTGCCGCGCGACATATTCAACTTGGCGGTGGATTTCGCGAGAAGGTATGTGATTCTTCCTATCCTCTTGAGCATGATATTTTAAAGAATATGTATATAGTACGGTAGACGTACGTGTGTTAACTGAATAATAATTACGGCAATGTCTTCGGACTTAAGCCTGAATAATAATTACGGCAATGTCTTCGGACTTAAGCCTGAATAATAATTACGGCAATGTCTTCGGACTTAAGCCTGAATAATAATTACGGCAATGTCTTCTGACTTAAGCCTGAATAAAAAAAGGATCCGAAGTAGTTCAAAAGAATTAAGAAACCTTTGTAAGAGTAACACTTGGTTTTAAAAGCTTAAGAGTTATACTAGCTTTATGGGAAGTTAGGTATAACGGCTTAAGAGTGATAAAAAGAATGATTTAATGATTTAAGAAAATAAGAGACTTGACTTAATTATACTAATGTGAAAAAGTGTGAAACCTCATTCGTGAGTAAATAGTATTTTTGGTTTTCAAAAGGAATGATGTTTTACCGATCAGAATGAATGTCGAACAAACCACAACAGCGCTAATAAAAAGGGAAATATTTTGACTAATAAGTATTATTAAAAAAAAACCAGTAGAAACTTCCATCTGCATAGGAGCTAAGATGAGACAAAATGATATTACATTTCCTAGATCATGGCTGCTGTAATAAGATTGTTATGAACAATAATAACCTACTCACACATAAGGTATATGTTTCTCAAATTGTTTTAAAGGATTAAAACTATGAACTACGAAACCTTTCGAAAATGAGAAACTTGAGTAATTGAAATTAGGCAAACTTGAGCGTTGGGAAAAGAATGTTGTTACTTGATTTTACAAAGAGAAGTGTTTTGATTTACTTCAAAAGATAATCACTTTATTTTTATACTACGGGTATTGTGTGACTTTTGTGAAAGAAACGGATCTTTTAAAAGAGTAATACATGAAGTACTTTGGGGCTAAAAACCCGAACTTGTTAGCATAATGTAGAAAGTACCTTGTGTGAATAACTTGATTGTATTGATTTGTGTTAGTCTTGTAATACTTTCTTGTTGACTTGATAAATAAACATGTTAGGATGCTACGTGAGTTAGTATCTTGTGATGTTTGTGTAAAGGGGTTTTCCCTTATTGTGCTTAGGTTGTTTAACGATAAACTGTCATGTTGATATTATATCACTCATGATTCCGGGGGTTAAACTGCCCTCCGATGCGGGGTAGACTCAGGCGGGTCTAGTGACCTATGATTCGAGAATACCCTATGCAGGTCTGTATGGCCTATGCGGAACTACAGGAGTTCCAGGTTAGTATGCGGCCCTTGTGGTCATGCGGTCTTTGTGTCTATGCGGACGGCGAGTCCAGGACGCTGCCGGGGAGTAGCATACCTCATGCGGGCCATTGGAGTGGCCCATGCGGAGCTACGGAAAGTTCCAGGGCTAGACGCGCACATTAGATACTGCGGGCGAGTGGCCAGCTTTGATCATGTGACGGTCTAGACAGATCTCATGATACAGTTTACGACCTTGTTTGTACTGTGGGTTTTAGTAGTCGGCTATGCCTTCGTACTTACCCCGTACGGTTTTATGATGACTTTGAGGGCGTGAGTCCCTGACTTGACATGACTGCTTATTTATTGTGAACTGTAGTTTTTATACATGTCTCCTGCTTTATATAGACTACTATGATTTCATTTACAGTATTTTCAGTTTCACATACTTGGTACTGTTATCGACCTCCTTCGAGTGCGTTCATGCCGCAGTAAAGGTACTCTCTTGATCCAGTTCTTAGGATCACCGTTTCAGCGTTGGGAAAGCTCCGTTTCTCCGGAGTCTCAGCATTTTGGTATGGTCCCCTGTCGTTGTAGATATTTGCATTCAGGGGTATGGCGGGGCCCTGTCCCGCCATTGTTGTTTTAAACTCTTAGAGGTCTGTAGACCTGTTGTAAGGTTGGGGTGTAACTGTTCATTTTGGGGTACTTATATACATATATGCCGAAAGGCAACTTTTTCCCAGAAACTGTGTCTTACTTATACTGTTTCATATCTTGGTTGTTTTATATTCCGCTGATTTCTAGTGCATCCGGTTTTTCACGTATCTATGCTGAGGAGATGTATCGGGGATCCATCTAGAGTGCACCCGATTGACGATGTCCAGGTGACCGAGGGGTTATCGTATGAGGAGGTTCCCATAGCGATAATCGATCGTCAGGTTAGGCGTCTGCGGACGAAGGACGTGGCTTCCGTCAAAGTCTTGTGGCGGAACGAGCTCAGGGAGGAGATGACGTGGGAAGCTGAGGAGGACATGAGGCAGAAGTATCCTCACCTATTCCCCACACCTCCAGGTAATTCACTTTCCTACTTGTAAATTTTCATTATCGTTTTTGCCTAAGTGTTGTTTTGTGGCCGTGTGTGGCTTTTGCAAACTGTTTAAGTTATGAAGAACCTTATCGTTATCTGTCTTGGGAAGGAACATTCGGGACGAATGTTTCTAAGGAGGGGAGAATGTTATACCCCGTATTTCCAGAGTATGTACGTAAGGGAATACGTACAAAAAGTTTGGCCTTAAAGTTTAGGCCTTGGACGATTTTTGGGCACAACTCACAAAGCAAATAGTTTTCCGACGAAACGTTTCCACAGCTTTCGTAGGGTAAATTACGGCTATGACATTTATAAATTTTGAGGATTTTACCGAGGCGAAACATTTTGGATCAGCGGGAGGCGACACTTGTCACCCTCCAATTGATGGACTTGTGGCGGTATTGGACCGAATTGGAGAGCCAATTTTGTCAAGTATTTGGTAGGATATTTTGTGTGCAAGTTGGCTAGGTACACTTGCACTAATCTTGGCCTTACACTTGCCTAGCACTTGCTACATCTTGGCCCTTGGTTGGCCATCCCTTGACCTATAAATACCCTCTTTAGATGAAGAGTTCTTCATCCACAAAGCTTCCAAGTCTAAAAATCCTCTCCTCTCCTTTGTAGCCTTTTCGTCCAAACACCTCCTCCCTTGTGAAGGCCTTGGCCGAATACCCCTACAGCCTAAGTGGTTTGGCCAAGCCCCAGCCTAGCCAAAATCTACCCCCTCCCTTGGTAGAAAAGTTGTCTTCTAGTATTGTTATAATGCCCAAAATACCTAGCTCAAATCCCTTAGTACTTAGTAGAAGTTGTGAAGAACTTCTAAGGTTTCCTTGGAGCATACAACTTAGGAGCAAAACCTTGCTCAGGCGCGACTTTATCTAGGATATTATTGGGCTTACCGAGGGTAACTAATCCTAACCCTCTTTTGAATTAGAGAATACTTCATTGTAGTAGTATAAGAATAAGTATTAGATACTTAGAAGAATATTGCAGAATAGAATTGAACCGTTATCACGGTAGAAGGGTTTAAAGAAGAATAATCAAATTGTACTTACATAGAATGTTTTCTGAGACTTGGTAGCTCACGGGTAGGGAAATCGCCCAATTTTCCGTAGGATATAGAACCCTCTGTTTAGAATCTGTTTACAAAGTAGTGCGAGCGTTGATAGGCGTGTCGACTATTATAGGTGATTCTCTGCGCGACATATTCAACTTGGCGGTGGTTTATTTGAGAAGGTATGTGATTCTTCCTAAAGCATGATATTTTACAATATATATGTAGTGCGGTGAGCGTACATGTGTTAATCGAATAATAACTACGGCAATGCCTCACGGCTTAAGCTGAATAATACTTACGGCAATGCCTCACTTTAAGCTTTGAATAATAAAGATCGAAAGCATTTCAAAAGAGTACTGAATCATTTTTTACAGAAGAGAACTAATTGGTTTTTTAAAACAAAAGCTTAAGAGTTATACTAGCTTTATGGGAAGTTAGGTATAACCACTTAAGCATGATAAAAGAAACAGTTTGCCTATGTATTTATAACAGACTTATATTGACTTGTGAAAAGAATAATAAGATGGTTTGATAAAGTAGACATGATATGATGCTATGTGTGTTAGTGTCTTGTAACGTTTGTGTAAAGAGTATTCTTGTTGTGCTTATGTTGTTTAACGATAAGTTGTTATGTTAGTATAATATCACTCACCTCTTGACATATTAGGGGTTGTCGCCTCCGATGCGGGGTAGACTAAGGCGATGCAGGACCATGATTCGAGAATACCTCATGCGGGTCGAAGGGACCTATGCGGAGCTACGGAGTTCGAGTTAGTGATGCGGGGTTATACCTCATGCGGTCTATGTGGCCATGCGGACTACGAGTCCAGGACGATGCCGAGGAGTAGCTACCCTCGATGCGGGGTTATGTACCCTATGCGGGCCTATGTGAGTGGCCTATGCGGACTACGGGAGTCCAGGATTAGGCTTGCATGGTGATACTACGGGAAATTGGCCCTGCTTCGATCATTCGCAGCCTAGAAAAGACACATTCTGATTTACATTGTTGCTCTTGTTTATGATGTGGGACTCTGTGCGGTCCCCTTGGTTGTTTCATACCTACTTGCAAACCGATTTTAACATGATATGTTTTCATTTAAGTATTTTGCTTTCATATACTTAGTACCTGTTGTACTGACCTCCTTCGGGGGGCTGCGTTCATGCCGCAGGTAAAGGCAAGCAGGTGCTAGATCCACATTCTTAGGATCTCTACGTTGGTGTCGGGAGCTCCATCTTTTCCGGAGGCTCTACTTTTGGGTATGATCTCCCTGTTGTAGATAGTTTTGTACAGTCAGGGTATGGCGGGGCCCTGTCCCGCCATAGTTGTATATTTTCTTAGAGTGCAGTAGTCATGTTGTATGCAGTATCGGATGTAGCGCTAAACCATGTTTATATATATATATGCGAAAAGCGATGTTTTCTCACATAAAGCGTGTCTTATTTTATAAACTGTTTCATGTCTTGTTTTATATTTCCGCTGATTACTCTGATGTATGACTACTTGGGTGCCCCGGTAAGGCACCAGTCACGGGCCCCGGAATGGGTCGTGACAATACCCCTGAATGTACAAGACCCTACAAACTCAGGGTAACATACCAAAGATGAGCCTCGAAGGCGAGCTTCCCAAGGCGAAAGGTGATCCTAAGCGGGGATCGGCACCGATGTACCTCTACATGCGGCATGAGCGGCCGAAGGAAGTCGATCATAACGGTACCAAGTATGTGAAGCGTAAAATCACGTAAAAGAAATCATAGCGATCTATATAAAGTGGAGACATGTATGATAACCAAACTACGATACACATATAATGATTATATCAAGTCGGTCTCACGCCTCCACATCAATCATGCGTGGAATACCTTCCTCAGCCGGCGATCTATGATAACACCAAGAAGTACACATGCACACCAAGTCCTACGATGCCAAACCGTACTAACAATGCAATACAACCAAACCCGAAGGCGACACGGGGCAGAAATGCAGCCGACTACGGATACCAAGGCGAGCGGTAAAACCTCATGGAGAGCTAGTCCATGGAATAACAATCCCAATGGAACCATACGTGCGCTTACGATCGTGTCGATATGTCAAAAGGAAACAACAAGACAACAATCAAATGGAACCATACGTGCGCTACGCATCGTGTCGTATGTCAAAGGAAACAACAAGACAATCCAAATGGAAGCATACCCGTGCGCTACGCATCGTGTCAGTATGTCCAAAAGGAACAACAAGACCACAATCAAAATGGAACCATACCCGTGCGCTACGCATCGTGTCAGTCTGTCCAAAGCGATTAGCAAAATTAACACTATCAACGAGGCGTGCGTGGAATTTCTCGTCACCGTAAGACGTCGATGAAGTTCTCAACAAGTCAACCGGCCCTCCATCGAGACGCGGTAGTATAGAAACACAATTCTTGCACAACAAAGGCTATCACAACACGTATAGGCAAGTTTCACAACAACAAGCATAGGCAAGTTATACTTAACTCAAGGTACTTTCATTTTATATCAAAGTCCGGGTTTTAACCCTAAAGTACTACGTACGTTAAATTCCTTTTAAAGATATCCATTCCTTTTATAAAAGTCACCTGATACCCGTAGTATAAAAATAGAGTGACTCACATTATTAGGTAAACCAAAACACTTCTCATTTTAAAGTCGAGTTACCACATTAAAACCAATGATAAAACCCTTCTTTTGTTTTCATAAAGTCGTTATAACTAACTTCCCATAAAGCTGTTATAACACTTTATGTTTTAAACCATTTAAGACAAAACAATGCCTTCCTTTTCCCTAGAGTTCCAGTTTGCCTAATTTCAATTACTCCAGTCTCTTTATTTTAGAAAAGTTTCATAGTTCATAGTCTTAATCATTTAAGAATATAATTCTCCTTTAAACAATCTGAGAAACATATGCCTTATATGAGTGTAGGTTATTCTTGTTCATAATCAATCTTATTAAGCAGCCATGATCTAGGAAATGTAATATCATTTTGTCTCATCTTAGCTTATGCGGATGGAGGTTTCTCTTGGTTTTAATAATACTTCATTATTCAATACATTTTCCTTTATTAAGCTATGATGGTTTGTTCGATACTTATTCTGATTTCCGAAATCAGTAAAACATCATTCCTTTTAAAAACCAAGTACTCATTACTCACGAATGAGGTTTCACACAAACATCCATATTAAGTTAAGTCTCTTATCTTTTAAGATCAAGTCTCTTAACTTCTAAAATCAGTAAACCATTCTTTTTATCTCTTTTAGACGTTATACCTAACTTCCCATAAAGCTAGTATAACTCTTAAGCTTTTTAAAACCAAGCATTACTCTTCTTTCAAAAAGGTTTCTTAAATCTTTTGAAATACTTCAAGATCATTATTATTCAGGCTTAAGTCAAAAGACATTGCCGTGACACTACATTCAGTTAACACACGTACGTCTACCGTACTATATATATACTCTTTTAAAATATTTTACGATTCTTATTATTCAGGCTTAAGTCAAAAGACATTGCCACACGTACGTCTACCGTACTATATGTATTCTTTTTTTAAAATATTTCATGCTCAAGAGTATAGGAAGAATCACATACCTCGCGACGATTATCGACTATAAACAAAACGCTCCACGGCTATAACCCGGCTAGCCTTGTCCACCTTCTAAGTAGCACATGCTACTTGCAGAACATTCAACCAATAAAGGTTATCAGTCTACTGTAAATACAGTCCTATGTAAATACAGTTTAATCTTCTACTTAAATTCTTCTGATGTGATTTCAGTTCAAGTCTATTATGTAATATCCTTCTATTACAGTTCAATGCACTTCTATGAATCTTATATTCATTTCAATATTACTACCGTATGTAATTTCCAATTACACTAGAAGGATAGGATTATTTACCTCGATGAGCCCAAAATTATCCAAGTATAAATGTCGCTCCTGAGCAACGTTTAGCTCCTACTCTGCGCGCTCCAACCCGCTTCAAACAACCCTTAGAAGTTCTACGCAACTTCTACTTAACACTTCAACCGACTATGAAGGTTTTTCTTAGGGTTTCGTTTTTGTGACTGAGGGAAAGTATAATAGTATTTCCGGACTCTACGTATAGAGGTAACTTTGGAAAGTACTTACAAGGTATTTGGGCTAAAGTATTTGGGCATTATAACAATACTTGGAGAGTATTTCTATACCACAAAGGGGGGGTAGGCTCTCGGCCAAGGCTCACTCAAGGGGGGGGGGGCTTGGACGAAACACAACTCTCAAAAGGGGGAGGGATTTTAACACTTAGAAATGATTTTTGGATGAAGAATTTCATCAACAAAGGGGGGGTATTTATAGGTCAAGAAATGGCCAACCAATGGCCAAGATTCTTCCAAGTGTTAGGCAAGTGTAGGGCTAGGATTAAGCCATGTGCACCTTATCCATCTACCACACCAACTTGCACAAAATATCCTACCAACTACACCCCACCCTTTCGTCCATTACCGCCCAAAGTCTCGGCCAATGTGAGGGTGACACTTGTCACCCTCCCGTTGGTCCAAAATGTTTCATCTCTCGGAAAAATCCGCAAAAATTAGAAGTGACATAGCCGGAATTTGCCCTTCGCAAGTCTAGTAAAACGTTTCGTCGAAAAACGACTCTTTTTGGCACTTGTGCACAAATTCGCCACTTTTCTTACTTTAAGGCTTAAACTTTTATACGTACGCCCTCACGTACATACTCTGGAAATACGGGGTATAACAATATCCTTACGACACTTCCTCGACCATTTCCTAATGTCGTCCTCAATTACCCCAACACAATATTGTTCCCACGGTTAATTGAAATTGTAACATATGGCATGACGAAACTAAAGACTTTACCAGTTTCCTATCCATCACCTAATAATATGGGTACGCATAACCCTCAAAGATACGTAAAACTATCCTGTTATATGGGGGAGAAAGCTTATCTCCCTTTCATAAGCTTTCCTTGAAGTTACAACCCTAACCACAGGGTCCTGTTGCGGTTTCCTCTAATATTTCTAATCATTAAGCACCGCCTAAAAAAACAACTCGTGTAGATTTTCAAAACCTGCTAATGATGTCTTTTGCTCTTCGTCGGCATCACTCATACTTATCTTATTCTTACTTTGCGCATTCTCTGGAGATTATTCGGAAAGTCGCGGCTCTGACTGTCATACTAAGCCGACTCCAAGTACCTCCAAGTGTACTTATCATAAAATCCTTCAATAATCGTACGTTTTCATTTCCATCTCTTAACTCTTCAAATTCAAATAACACATACTTTCTACATCAATTTTTTTACTTCAAATGAACAAGTCACATAGACTTTTCAATTACTTATGTCAAAGAAGGAATGATAATTCACTTATTACAATCACTTCCTTTCCACTCGATAACCGGCTCACCGGAAAACTGGAATCGTACCAACCGCTTCCTACAGTCTATATTGGCGTAGCAAGAAACTAACCAATCCATACCCATGATCACATCAAAATCGGTCATATCCAACTCTATCAAGTCGGCTAGGGTCTGACGACTGCATATAGTCACTGGGCAAGCCCTATATACCCGCTCAGCTACTACCGAACCTCCCCCCACTGGCGTAGCTACCTCAAAAGGGTCTATGGACTCAGGCTCTATCCCTATCCTACTAGCAATAAGGGGAGATATATAGGACAAGGTAGAACCTGGATCTATCAAGGCATATATGTCGCAACAAGAAACTGATAAAGTACCTGTGATGACATCCGACGACGCCTCCTGGTCCTGGCGGCTGGACATGGCATAAATGCGGTTCTGAGGACCGCTGGAACTAGCACCCCTGCCACGACCTCTGCCGCGACCTGCTGGTCCATGAGAACCACGCCTGCAGGCGAGTAACTGTAGGAGATGAAGACCCGGCGAAAGACCCTGTAGGCTGAACTCTACTATCTGCGCCGCCCTTAGTCGGACAGTCTCTCGCAAAGTGACCCTGCTGGCCACAAGTGAAACAAACTCCCGCAGCAGTACCACATTTCCCGAAATGGGATCTCCCACATCGAACACACTGAGAGGAAGGTGGTCTCGATTGGTTAGCACCTTTGCTACCCTGGAAGTCTGAAGTCCTGGGGCCCTGACCTGCCCCCGAATACCCTGTCGGTCCTGAAGATGGTGTGGGAGTGCTCTGAGCTGGCTGAGGTGCAAATCTACTCCGTTGCTGAGGTCGTCCACCTCGAGGACTACCAAAGGACCCTGACGTCCTGGCCTTCTTCTGCTGATATCTGTCAACCCGTCTGCCTCTACGCTCCTCACACCCAAGTGCATGAGCCTGCATGCGGGCAATGTCCATGCCCGGCTGAAGAGCTACACCTGAGCAAGACTCCGCCAAGTAGTCGTCAAGACCTGTGACGTAACGGTGCACTCGGTCCTCCATATCTGCTACCAGTGCGGGGACATACCGAGCCAACGAGTCGAACTCTACATTGTACTCCCGAACTGTGCGCCCTCTCTGCCTTAGCATCAAAAATCTGTCAGCTCGTGCCCTCCTCATCTGCGGAGGCAAGAAGTGAGCAAGAAATGCCTCTGAGAACTCGTCCCAAACGGCTGGAGGCGCCTGCTCCCCCCGGGACAGCTCCCAAGAATCAAACCAGTCGACTGCGGTATCGCGCAGCCGATGTGAACCTAAGACCACTGACTCGGTCTCCGACGCCTTGATCACTCTCATGATCCGCTGTAACTGTCTGATGAACTCCTGTGGATCATCCTCAGGCCTCGACCCATAAAACTCTGGCGGTCCGCAACTCAGAAAGTCCCGAAGTCTCAAACCATCTGACCTCGGGTGAACCACGGGTACTACTGGGACTGGAACTGCTGCATCCAGCCTATCCTCGTGCCTCGCCACGACTCTGGCCAATAACTGGGCCATCTCCTTGTAACCCATGTCCTCTGCCCCAGGCTGTGGGGTTGGGGGCTCCGGTGCCGTGGCCTTAGCAGCCTCTGCTGCGGCCCTAAACTCTGCTGGGGCCGGCGACGCCGTGGAACTCGCCGTCGGAGGTATCACCTCGGGTAAGGGTTGGGCCTGAGCCCTCGTGACTCTCTGTGTACTACTAGCAGCTCCCTCGGCTGCCTTGCCCTTCTGGGCCCGGGTTGCCTTACGTGGAGGCATAACTGGTAAGAAAGAGAAATTCGTCAGAAGGGTCTAACCTATAACACCGCTCTAAGGCACGATCTCAGAGTGAGAAGAATGGAAACCAATCCTAAATGTCCTGCAGCCTCCTGATTATAGATGTGGTGCACAACACACCGATAATCAAGACTCTACTAGACACGGTCTGTAGACACTTTCCGAGGATTAACCGCTCTGATACCACTTTTGTCACGACCCGTTCCCGGGCCCGTGACTGGTGCCTTACCCGGGCACCCAAGTATCCAAACATCAGAGTAACCAGCGGAATATAAAACCAATACATGAAACAATGACAGTAAGAATAGTCTTAACCGAGAAAATGTCGCCTTTCGGCATACATATATATATTTTCCCAACAGTGAACAGTTACATCCCAAAATATGACAGGACTACAGACCTCTAAGGAAGTATAAATACTATGACGGGACAGGGCCCCGCCATGCCCCTGAATATACTAACATCTACAACACTGTCACGACCCGACCCCGGGCCGCGACTGGTGCCCTACCTGGGCACCCTGTTCAGGTATACATCAGAGAATAGCAGCGGAACATACACAACATAAACACAGGTGTAAACAATATATCAACACAGGCTAGCCGATAAGGCCGCCTTCCATAATATAAACAAAGTCAAAAGTACAACTTTACAACTCAGTTCTTACAGCCCAACCACATATGTGAATACAGACCTCTAGGAATAACAACTGTGGCGGGACAGGGCCCCGCCATACCCCTGAATGTACATAATCTACAACATCAGGGAAAGACTGTACCAAAAGAAAGACAAGCCTCCGGAGAATGGAGCTTCCGACGTCTGATAAGTGATCCTAAGAGTGTGGATCCGCAACCTTACCACTTTCTGCGGCATGAGCGGCCAGGAAGGGTCGACACAATATGTACTAAGTATGTAAAACTGGAAAGTACTGTAATTACAACATAAGTTTAATAGAAAGCCGGAGACATGTATGATAACAAAATTACAGTACACAGTGCCTTACTAACAATGAGAGTAAAATAGGTGTATACTTACAACGAAAAATAGGATTGGAATCCTACTCCTGGGACTATTTCACCCGCATAGGTCCAGTGGACCTGCGTGAGGTATTCCTCGCATGGGACTATTTCACCCGCATAAGCCCTTACGGACTCGCATGAGGTATTCCTCGCATAGGCTGGACCCGCCCGCATGGGACTATTTCACCCGCATAAGCCCTTACGGACTCGCATGAGGTATTCCTCGCATCGTGGTTAGCAAATCCACGGAAATATACAATGCCACAATCCCGGGGAATGACCCCGCAACGAATAATATATCACTAGCCCAAATCCGGCTATCACACATAACATAAGCTCTATCGGCTTATCATACAATATATAAGCAAGTTAAGAAGTCCCCTAACTTCTTACTATTCTTGTTCATATACACTCTCGTTTTAGTTTACTTAAGGCACTATCATGTCTTTTATAAAAAAAAGAATCCGCGAATTTAACCCACAGTACTACGTACTTCTATTCTTTTAAAATGACTCATTTCATTATAACACTTCCAAGATACTAATAACCGTAGTATCAAGTTACCATTTCTTTTCAAGAAAAGTCACAATACTTTTAGAAATAAAAATTAGGCTTCTAAATCAAGTGACTCATGTCTTATAAAACCTTAGGCAATTGATGCCTTAAAATCGAATTGCCTTCCATTAAATCAAGTCATTTATATTTCCATAAAGTCAATATAACCAACTCCCCATAAAGTCGTTATATTCACTTTATACCTTAGTCAAGTACAATTTCCTATCCAAGGGACTTATACGTTTTTAAAACGACACAAGTATCACTTACTTTAAAATTCTTCAAGTCCCTTATCTTTAACAAGACTTAAGACATCTTTAATATTCTCAAAGAAGTGAGTTAATCTCCTAACTCACCCGACTTGACATTTCATAAAACAAGTAAAGAATGTCAAAGTCTTGTACGTCTACCGTACTATATACGTGAAACTAGTCATGCTCAAAGATAGGAAAAGTTCTACATACCTTTCACAGCCCTGACATACCAAAAATGTCACTCATGGCCACATAAAAGCATTTAAGCAAAAGAAACACTTAAATTAAAACCTGACAAGTAAGGGAAAATGAAATACCTGAAGGTATAGGAAATAAGTGAGGATACCTCCTCAACATATCCTCCTCCGCTTCCCAAGTCAACTCCTCCCAGTTATCATTTCTCCACAGGACTTTGACGGAAGCTACATCCTTGGTCCGTAGTCGCCTGACCTGGCGATCGAGTATCGCTATGGGACTCTCCTCATACGATAACCCCTCTGTCACCTGGACCTCACTAGTAGGAAAACTCACATTTGGATCACCGATACACTTTCGCAACATAGAAACATGGAATACGGATGTACCGCCTCCAACTCGACGGCAGATCCAACTCGTAGGAAACCTTGCCCACTCTACGAACGATCCGGTAGGGCCCAATGTACCTTGGTGAGTTTCCTTCTTACGAATCTCATCACACCCTTCAAGGTGACACTCAAGACCCAATCGTCTACCTGAAACTCCAAATGCCGACGCCGATTATCCGCATAAGACTTCTGCCGACTCTGAGCTGCTAACAGTCTCTCCTGGATAAGCTTCACCTTATCCACAGCCTGCTGTACCAAGTCTGGGCCAACTAACTGTACCTCGCCCACGTCGAACCAACCGATCGGCGACCTGCATTTCCGCCCATATAAAGCCTCGTATGGCGCCATCTGTATACTGGAATGGTAGCTGTTATTATAAGCAAACTCCACGAGAGGCAAATGATCCTCCCAGCTACCACTGAAATCAATCACGCAGGCTCGCATGACATATCCTCGTGTCTCGGATAGTACGCCCGCCCGCCGTCGATCGAGGTGAAATCGTCTTGAGACTCACCTGTGTCCCTAAACCCTTCTGGAAAGACCTCCAGAAGTTAGCCGTAAACTGGGCTCCCCTATCAGATATAATCGACACCGGAACACCGTGCAGCCTCACTATCTCTCGGATGTACAATCTGGCATAGTCCTCAGCTGAAAACGTCGTCCTGACTGGAAGGAAATGGGCTGATTTCGTCAGCCTGTCAACAATAACCCAAATGGAGTCGTACTTCCTCTGAGTACGAGGTAACCCTGTAACAAAGTCCATGTTGATCATCTCCCACTTCCAAGTCGGAATCTCAATAGACTGCAATAATCCACTGGGCCTCTGGTGCTCGACCTTAACCTGCTGGCAATTAGGACACTGTGCAACAAAACCTGCCACGTCCCTCTTCAGGCCATCCCACCAATACAAACATCTGAGGTCATGGTACATCTTGGTCGACCCCGGATGAATAGAATATCGAGCGCTGTGTGCCTCCCGCATCTGGCCGAAGTCTGATACATCGGAACACCTGGCCGGCCCTCAAATCTCAGCACCCCATCAGGCGCTACCTCGAATAGACTCTTCTCCTCCCGAAGAGCTGCATCACGGTACCGTACCAACACTGGGTCCTCAAACTGTCGCCTCTTTACCTCATCAACGATGGAAGACTCGGCAACCTCACGAACCCGTACTCCACTATCGTCGGTATCGATCAATCGAACCCCAAGGCTCGCTAACTGGTGGATCTGACGGACCATGTCCTGTCTCTCTGGCTGTACCTCTGATAGGCTCCCCATCGATCTACGACTCAAGGCATCAGCAACTACGTTGGCTTTCCCCGGATGGTATAGAATATCAACATCATAGTCTTTCAGCAACTCTAACCACCGTCTCTGTCTCAAATTCAGCTCCATGCACGAAGATATCTTTGGAGGCTCTTGTGGTGCTGTATAAATATCCACATGAACCCGCACAAATAGTGTCTCCAAATCTTGAGGCATGAATAATCGCGCCAACTCTAAGTCATGGGTAGGGTAATTCCTCTCATGCTTAGAATCGCCGGGAAGCATAGGCTATAACCTTGTCGTGCTGCATCAAAACACACCCTAGCCCGATACCCGAGGCATCACAATAGATCACGTACCCGTCTAACCCCTCAGGAAGAGTAAGAACTGGAGCTGTAGTCAACCTTTCCTTCAGCAACTGGAAACCCTTCTCGCAAGCCTCTGTCCACTGGAACTTGGAACTTGGCTGCCTTCTGAGTCAGCCTAGTCAATGGTGCTGATATCGAAGCAAACTGCTCCACAAACCTGCGATAATAACCTGCCAGTCCTAAGAAACTGCGCACCTCGGTCGGAGTAGTAGGTCTCGGCCAATACTTGACTGCCTCAATCTTTGCCGTATCTACCTGAACACCATCAACCCCAATAATATGCCCCAGGAATGCCACTGAGGCCAACCAAAACTCACACTTGGAGAACTTGGCGAATAGCGCCTCGGAGAATCCAATCTGATCCTCAGTGATCTGCATGCTCTGCTGCGTCGTGAATACACCGGATGTCATCAATGAATACAATCACAAATATATCCAAAATGGCTTGAACACCGGTTCATCAAATCCATAAATACGCGGAGCGTTGGTCAAACCGAAAGACATAACCTCAACTCATAGTGCCCATCACGGGTCACGAATGCGATCTTTGGGATGTCGCCTCTCGAACTCGAACTGATGATAACCGGATCGCAGTCTATTTTTGAGAAACACCTCGCACCTACAACCGTCAAACAAATCATCAATCACGGGAGGGTACTATTCTTAATGGTTACCTTATTCACCTTTCGTAGTCACACACATACGCAGCGTGCCCCATCCTTCTTCTTCACAAACAACACCGGCTCCCGGGGAGATACACTAGGCGATAAAGCCTTTCTCCGGCAAATCTTTCACTGGTCCTTCACTCCTCAACTCGGCAGTGCCATCTGTATGGCGGAATGGAAATAGGTCGAGTGTCCGCAACGTGTCAATACAAAACTCGATCTCCTCTCGGGAGGATACCCAAGATCATCCGGGAACACATCCGAAACTCCTAACCATCGGCATCGATCAAGAATCGGCACCTCACCTGCGTATCGAATACCGAACGGATGATAGATGTACTCTTCGCACCATCTACCTAGCCTTGAGGTAAGAAATAAACCTACCTCTCGGCGATCTTTGTGTTGCCTCTCCACTCGATAATCGGCTCGCCAGAACGGAACCGAACCAACCTTTGTCCCTACGATCAACGTTGGCATAACAAGAAGCCGATCCATACCATAATGACATCAAAATCATCATCTCCACTCTATCAAGTCTGCAAGTGGTCCGACGATCGAATAAATACCGGACAACCTCTATACACCCGCTCAGCTAACACCGAATCACCCACTAGCGTAGCTACCTCAAACGGCTCTATCGACACCGGCTTTATCCCGATTCTACCCGCAATAAGAGGGGACACATAGGACAAGGTAGAACACGGATCTATCAATGCATAAACATCACACTGAAATCGCACGTAATGTACTGACGCGGCGTCGAGGAAGCCTCACGATCTGGCGGTGGCTAGAGAATATATGCGGTTCTGGGGACCGCTAGAACTGGAACCACCACCACGACCTCTACCGCGGCCTGCCTGTCCGTGAGTACCCTGCCCTCCGGGGTGCATAACCACAGAAGGAGGAGAAGACCCAACAACTGATCCCGTCGGCTGTGCTGTACCACCCATGCTGCCTCTAGACGGACAATCCCTCTTCAAGTGGCCCAGCTGGCCACAAGAGCAACAACCTCCTGCAGAACACGACACCGGCACAGGTGAGACCTACGCATCGAGCACACCGAGGTGTGGGTGGTCTCGATCGGCGAGATCTCGCCTCAAACCCCTGAAGTCCCGGAGCCCGACTCGCTCGAATAACCATGCTGATCAGATCTCCTACCAGAAAACCGTGATGGAGCACTGTAACGCCCGAACTCGGCCGCATCGTGCCTTACCTGCACCCTAGTGATACAACATCAGAGAAAACCAGCGGAAAATAAAACACGAGTCATGAAACAAGAGATATAATAAATAAATAGGCCAACCAAAACAGTTGCCTTCAGTATATACATAAAAACCCGAACAGTTATCCTTTTTACAAACCCTGCCCACAACAGTGCTACAGACCTCTAAGATTTACAACAACTATGACGGGATAGGGCCCCGCCATACCCCTGAATGTACAAGAACCTACAACTCAGGGAAACATACCAAAGATAAGCCTCCAAAGGGACGGAGCTTTCCAACACGCTGAAATGAGATCCTAAGAGCGGGGATCCACGATCGATGTACCTCTACCTGCGGCATGAACGCAGCCTCAAGGAGGTCAAGATAACAGTACTAAGTATGTGAATCAGAAAATCAGTAAATGAAATCATACTAGTCTATAAAGCGGAGACATGTATGATAGCCAAACTTACGATTCACAACATAAAACGATCATGTCAAGTCGTGGACTCACGCCTCAAAGTCACCACTCAAATATAACTATGGGTCTCACGCCCACAACATCCATCATGTTCGTGATCATGGCGCGTGCCCGGAATCTGCGACGGTGTAGACATGTCCATGATGCAACAATAATAACAAGGCCGCGTGGCCACATGCCCCGGAATCTTGACGGTGTAGACATGCCCATGTAACCTCAATAACAATATACTGGGTGGTCAACCCTGCCGCATGGCCACATGTCCCCGGAATACTGCATCGGTGTAGACACGTCCATGTTGCAGTAATAACCATATATCGGGTAATCAACGGCGCGTGGCCGCATGCGGAATCTGCGTGGTGTAGACATGTCCATGTGATATCAACAACAGGACAGTAATCAAAATGGAAACATACTCGTGGAATTCTCCATCACTGCCAGCACGTCCCAGTAAGTTCTCAACAAGTCAACCGGCCCTCTATCGAGAGACGCGGTAACACAGAAATACCACACTTGTACAACAAAGGCTATCATCACAAGCATAGGCAAGTTTCACAACAACAAGCATAGGCAAGTTTCACAACAACAAGCATAGGCAAGTTTCACAACAACAAGCATAGGCAAGTTTCACAACAACTCAAAGTACTTCCATTTATACCAAAGTCCGGGTTTTTAACCCCAAAGTACTACATACGTTAAGTTCTTTTAAAAGAGATCCATTACTTCTATAAAAGTCACCCGATACCCGTAGTATTAGAATGACCAACCCACATTCCTTTTCAAAATCAAGTAACAACATTCTTTTCATAAGTTCCAGTTTGCCTAGTTTCAATTACTCAAGCTTCTCATTTTCAAATGGTTTCATAGTTCCCAAACTTAATCACTTGATTCCTTTTTAGAACAATTGAGTAATATATGTCTCACGTGAGAGTAGGTTTATTCTTGTTTACAACATTCTTATTACAGCAGCCATGATCTAGAAAATGTAATATCATTTTGTCTCATCTTAGTTTCTATGCAGATGGAGGTTTCTACTGGTTTTAATACAACACATCATTATTCAATACATTTTCCTTTATTAACGCCGCATGGTCCTGTCGATACACATTCTGATTCCCGAAATCAGTAAAACATTATCCCTTTAAAAACCAAGTACTCATTACTCACGAATGAGGTTTCACACAAACATCCACATTAAAACAAATAAGTTAAGTCTCTTATCTTATAAGATCAAGTCTCTTAACTTAACATCAAGAAACCATTTTCACTTACATAAGGTCGTTATAACTAACTTCCCATAAAGCTATTATAACACCCTATGTTTTAAACCAACCAAATCACTTAGCACATGCGTCTACCGTACTACATAGTTCACAACAATCATGCTAGAAAAGATAGGAAGAGGTTCACCTACCTCGCGACGATTTATCGACAATAAGCAAAATGCTCCAAGTACTACAACCTTGCTAGCCCTTTCCACTCCTCGAATAGAACGCTACTCTTAGTACTTTCACCTATAAAGGTCACAAACGCCTATTAACCCCAAAACACAAGTTTCTATCTTTCTATAGAAAATTCGCAAAGACCTCCCCGCAACAGGTTAAAACTCCTCCTCTATCGAGGCCGGCTACCAAGCCAACGTGGGGTTTACACGCCTAACCGGACGTGTACAATTCTACACAAGTCTCATCGCAATACCCCATGTAAATACAGATTCGATTCAAGATTTACTCTTCAGCTTAAGTCAAAAGACATTGCCGAATACTAAGTATAGTTCCATATATAGTATACTTCAACTATATATTCTAACAAACATGTAATTTCCAATTACAATAGAGGACAAGATAATTACCTCGATAAGCCCAAAATTATCCAAGTTATAATGTCGATCCCGAGCAAGGTTTAGCTCACTCAATGCGCTCCAAACCACTCCAAACAACCCTTAGAAGTTCTAACTAACTTCTACTCAAATACTTCAACCAACTATGAAGATTTCCTGTGGTTTCGGTTTGAGACTAAAAGGACAAAAGGTAGTATTTCGGACTCTACGTAAAGAGGTATCTTTGGAATACTACAAGGTACAAGGCTAAGGTATTTTGGGCATTATAACAATACTAGGGAGTATTTCTATACCACAAAGGGTATTATACGAAAACAACTAGCAGTGGGTACCCCAGCTAGACACCACAAGGGGAGACCTCTCGGCCAAAGGCCACTAGGAGGAGGAGAGGCTTAGGACGAGAGCCACAAGAGGGGAGGGATTTCAAGACTTGGAAACATTTGTGGATGAATGAAGTCTTCACAAAGGGGGGGGTATTTATAGCAAAACCAAAGGCCAACCAATGGCCAAGATCTAGCCAAGTGCAAGGCAAGTGTAAGGCCAAGATCAAGCCAAGTGCACCCTAACCCTACTCCACAAAACACTCCACAAAACAAGCCACAAAGCAAGGCACAAAAGAGGAGCTAATCGGCGAGGCCAACCAAGGCCCTCGACGCCCAAATCGTCCAAGCCAAACCATTTGCTTCCAATGTGAGGGTGACACATGTCACCCTCCCGTTGGTCCAGAATGTTTCGTCACCCGGAAAAATCCGCAAAAATTATAAATGACATAGCCGGAATTTTCTCTACGAAAGCTGTGGAAACGTTTCGTCAGAAAACGACTCTAATCGGGTGTTGTGCACAAAGGTAAATTCGGCCAAGGGTGCCACATGGGGGTGACACGTGTCGCCCCCCGATTCGCCCAGAATATTCCGTCTTCCGAAAATATCCAAAATACCGGAAATCTCAAAAACAAAGCGGGCCCCACAAAACCGTAAATTTCTCCCGTGGGCCCCACGTGACCATTTCCGAAAATAAAATCTCAAAATTCTAATATAATCTATGAAGTCCAAATACCCAATCTGGGAATCCAATTCCCACTAACGAACCTTTTTCTTCACAAATAACCGCAAACTTTTCCGCTTAAAACTCACATCTTTCTTTCTTTTCAAAATTTCGCGTACTCGTGCGCACGCCCTCACATACATACCCTGCAACTACGGGTATAACATTCTCCTCTTAGAAACATTCGTCCGAATGTTCCTTCTCAAGTCGAATAACGATAAAGTTCCTCTAACAAGTTGCGATGCCACGGCCGCCACGAAATAACATACGCCCTCTTCTTTCCTTACTCGTGCCGCTTCTCGAACGCTTGAACTCTCCAAGACGTACCATACTTCAGTCATTACTTCCTCGAAAATCTCCGGAGCCACTACCTCCAAACTTGGTCATCTTACTAACCTCAAACTTCCTTAAGGCCATTCCGGCCTTTACGAACGCTCTGGTCGAACGCGCCCACGAACTCATACGATGATCATACAAACTTGGGCCTAGCATCCTCGTGACCTATCACCAAGGGACCACCCAGAACTGACCACCCCAAACCGGGTTACGGGTTGACCCGCAAATGGTCCTCAACCCGACCCCCAACCGCGCCAAACTCTTGTTCCCCGATCCGGAACAATCTTACTAATTCACATCATGAAAGCTACCACTTCCATCTCACACTACCCACGGACTTGTCACACAAATAAATCCCACGTATACTACTACTCTGATAAGGGTCAAAATAAATCTTTAACTCAAGACGACCTTACCCCTAAGGTCTCAGTCGTGACATAGTCTAAGGTTCACACTTACCATGCCCCACGTATCCTCCCAACTAAGCATGTTTTCTAACTCATAATTAACACTCGCTATTCGTACATAGCACATAATAATGAGACCATCATAACAAGCATACCAAAACTCTAGAGGGTTAAGGATATACCTGAAACTAGGCGGTTCAAGGACCGCTAAAACTGGGAACTTCCACCGCGACCTCTACCGTGGCCCGCAACTGCTCTAGTAGTCTGTGCTGTCCTACCAGCGCTACCCCTGGTCGGACAGTCTCTCGTCATATGGCCCTGTTGGCCGCAAGAGTAACAAGCTCCCTTGGTACTACGACACTCCCCGAAATGCGGTCTACCACATCGACCACACCGAGTGAGGTGGATCTGCAACACCCTACTCCCTGAACATCTCAAACACAGGAGCCCGACCGCTCTGAATATCCCAGGTCCCGAAGGCGGCGGAGGACCACTCTGCAATGGCGGAGGTACATAACTAGTCGGCTGCTGAGGCGGTCCGCCTCGAAAGTCGCCAAAATATCCGCCTGCCTCTTGGCCTCACCGGAAGGCGGTCCACTGCGTCGATCTGCGCTCGCCGCACGATGCATGAGCACGAACGCGGGCAATGTCCATGCCGGTGAAGAGAAACACCAACAACTCTGCTAGGTAATCATCGAGCCCGGTGACGTAGCGATGCACCCTATCTTCCATATCTGCAACTAGTGCAGGGACATATCGAGCCAAAGAATCGAACTCGACATTGTACTCCCTGACAGTGCGCCCTCTCTGTCTCAGTAACTAAAATTTGTCGGCCGTGCCCTCTCATCTGCGGAGGCAAGAAGTGCGTGAGAAAAGCCCCCGAAAACTCGTCCCATACGGCTGGAAGTGCATGCTCTCCCCGGGACAGCTCCCACGAATCAAACCAGTCGACTGCAGTATCACGCAGCCGATGCGAACCGAAGGTCACTGACTCGGTCTCCGAAGCCTTGATCACTCTCATGATCCGCTGTAACTGTCGGATGAACTCCTGCGGATCATCCTCAGGCCTCGACCCATAAAACTCTGGCGGGCTACAACTCGTGAAGTCCCGTAGCATCAAACTATCCGCCGGGATGAACCATCGGTGCTATCGAAATGGCTGCTGCATCCAGCCTATCCTCCTATCTGGCCATGACCACGGCTGCCAATCGCCATCTCCTTGTAACCCATCTCCTGCGCCCGGTGTGGGGTGGAGGCTCGTGTGCTGCGGTCTCGGCAGCATTCTTTGCGGCTCTAACCTCTGCTTGGGTGGCGGCGTCCACAAAACCCGCCGTCAAGCACAACCTCGTGTATGCGGGCCTGCGCCCTCGAACTCCTCTGTATCTCACTAGCAGCTCCCTCAGCTGCCTTTCCCTCCTGGGCTCTGGTTGCCTTGCGCGGAGGCATAACTGGTAAAACGAGATACGTCAGAGGGGTCCAACTTACAACACAGCTCTAAGGCACGATCTCAGAATGAGAAGAATGGAAACCAATCCTAAATGTCCTATAGCCTCCTGATTATAGATGTGGTGCACAACACACCGATAATCAAGACTCTACTAGACACGGTCTGTAGACACTTTCCGAGATTAATCGCTCGATACCACTTTTGTAACGCCCGAACGGGCGTTCGCATCGTGCCTTACCGGGCACCCTAGTGATACAACATCAGAGAAAACCAGCGGAAAATAAAACATGAGTCATGAAACAAGAGATATAATAAATAAACAGGCCAACCAAAGCGTTGCCTTCGGTATATACATAAAAACCCGAGCAGCTTATCCTTTTTACAAACCGCCTACAACAATGCTAAGCACTTAAGATTTACAACAACTATGACGGACAGGGCCCATACCCACGAATGTACAAGAACCTACAACTCGGAAACATACAAAGATAAGCCTCAGAAGGAAGAGCTTTCAACACGAAATGAGATCCTAAGAGCGGGGATCCACGGCCGATGTACCTACTGCGGCATGAACGGCCCGAAGGAGGTCGAGACAACAGTACCAAGTATGTGAACTGTAAAAATCGTAAATGAAATCATACTAGTCTATAAAGCGGAGACATGTATGATAGCCAAACTTACAGTTCACAACATAAAAACAGTCATGTCAAGTCAGGGACTCACGCCCTCAAAGCCACCACTCAAATATAACTATGGGTCTCACGCCCACAACATCCATCATGTTCGCATCATGGCGCGTGCCCCGGAATCGTGACGGTGTAGACATGTCCATGATGCAACAATAATAACAAGGCGCGTGGCCACATGCCGAATCTGCATCGGTGTAGACATGCCCATGTAACCTCAATAACAATATCTGGGTGGTCAACCCCGCGCGTGGCTACATGTCCCGAATCTGTGACGGTGTAGACACGCCCATGTTGCAGTAATAACCATATATCTGGTAATCAACCCGGCCGCATGCCCCCGGAATACTGCATCGGTGTAGACATGTCCATGTGATATCAACAACAAGACAGGAATCAAAATGGAAACATACCCGTGGAATTCTCCATCACGCCAAAGACGTCCCAAGAAGTTCTCAACAAGTCAACCGCCTCTATCGAGAGACGCGGTAACGTAAATACCACACTTGTACAACAAAGGCTATCATCACAAGCATAAAAGTTTCACAACAACAAGCATAGGCAAGTTTCACAACAACAAGCATAGGCAAGTTTCACAACAACTCAAAGTACTTCCATTTATACCAAAGTCGGGTTTTAACCCCAACGGACTACAGACGTTAAGTTCTTTAAAAAGAGATCCCTTACTTCTATAAAAGTCACCCGATACCGTAGTATTAGAATGACCAACCCACATTCCTTTTCAAAATCAAGTATGACATTCTTTCCTAAGTTCGGTTTGCCTAGTTTCAATTACTAAAGCTTCTCAAAAACAAATGGTTTCATAGTACGCAAACATAATCACTAGATTCCAATTTAGAACAATTCAGTAATAAATGTCTCACGTGAGTAGGTTTATTCTTGTTTACAACATTCTTATTACACCAGCCATCATCAAGAAAATCTAATATAATTTTGTATCAACTTAGTTTCTATGCAGATTGAGGTTTAAACTCGTTTTAATACAACACATCATTATTCAATACATTTTCCTTTATTAACGCTGCGTTGGTGCTGCCGATACACATTCTGATTCCTGAAATCAGTAAAACATTATCCCTTTAAAAACCAAGTACTCATTACTCACGAATGAGGTTTCACACAAACATCCACATTAAAACAAATAAGTTAAGTCTCTTATCTTATAAGATCAAGTCTCTTAACTTCTAACATCAGTAAACCATTTTCACTTACATAAGGTCGTTATAACTAACTTCCCATAAAGCTATTATAACACCCTATGTTTTAAACCAACCAAATCACTTAGCACATGTACGTCTACCGTACTACATAGTTCACAACAATCATGCTAGAAAAGATAGGAAGAGGTTCACATACCTCGCGACGATTTATCGACAATAAGCAAAATGCTCCAAGTACTACAACGCACTAGCCCTTTCCACTCCTCGAATAGAATACGCTACTCTTAGTACTTTCACCTATAAAGGTCACAAACGTCTATTAACCCCAAAAC
The DNA here is from genome assembly GCA_029844215.1 of Przewalskia tangutica. NCBI lineage: Eukaryota > Viridiplantae > Streptophyta > Magnoliopsida > Solanales > Solanaceae > Przewalskia > Przewalskia tangutica. Next base: position 119,472 of record JAQGDG010000168.1, on the reverse strand, counting down.
ACAAGTTTCTATCTTTCTATAGAAAATTCGGCAGCACCTCCCCCCCCGCAACAGCGTAAAACTCCTCCTCTATCGAGGCCGGCTACCAAGCCAACCAGCGGTTTACACGCCTAACGGGCGTGTACAATTCTACACAAGTCTACCGCAATACAAATCCTATGTAAATCTGATTCGATTCGATTTTTACTCTTGAGCTTAAGTCAAAAGACATTGCGAATACTAAGTATAGTTCCATATATAGTATACTTCAACTATATATTCTAACAAACATGTAATTTCCAATTACAATAGAGGGACAAGATAATTACCTCGATAAGCCCAAAATTATCCAAGTTATAATGTCGATCCTGAGCAAGGTTTAGCTCCACTCCGTGCGCTCCAAACCACTCCAAACAACCCTTAGAAGTTCTAACCAACTTCTACTCAAATACTTCAACCAACTATGAAGATTTCTCGTGGTTTCGGTTTGAGACTAAAAAGGACAAAATGTAGTATTTCGGACTCTACGAAAGAGGTATCTTTGCAATACTACAAGGTACATGGCTAAGGTATTTTGGGAATTATAAAAATACTAGGGGCGTATTTCAAAACCACAACAAGGGGTATTATACGAAAAAAACTAGGCAGGGGTACCCTTGGCTAGACACCACAAGGAGGGAGACCTCTCTACCAAAGGCCACCAGGAGGAGGGGAGAGGCTTAGGGCGAGAGCCACAAGAGGGAGGAGGGATTTCAAAACTTGGAAACATTTGTGGATGAATGAAGTCTTCACAAAGGGGGGGGTATTTATAGCAAAACCAAAGGCCAACCAATGGCCAAGATCTAGCCAAGTGCCAGGCAAGTGTCAGGCCAAGATCCAGCCAAGTGCACCCTAACCCTACTCCACAAAACACTCCACAAAACAAGCCACAAAGCAAGGCACAAAAGAGGAGCCAATCGGCGAGGCCCAAGGCCCGGGCGCCCAAATCGCCCAAGCCAAACCATTTGCTTCAATGTGAGGGTGACACATGTCACCCTCGTTGGTCCGAATGTTCGTCACGGAAAAATCCGCAAAAATTATAAATGACATAGCCGAATTTTCTCACGAAAAGTGGAAACGTTTCATCGAAAAACGACTGTCGGGTGTTGTGCACAAGGTAAATTCGGCCAAGGGTGCCACATGGGGTGACACGTGTCGCCCCGATTCGCCTGAATATTTCGTCTTAGAAAATATCCAAAATACCGGAATCTCAAAAACAAAGCGGGCCCACAAACCAGTAAATTTCTCCCGTGGGCCCACGTGACCATTTCCAAAATAAAATCTCAAAATTCTAATATAATCTATGAAGTCCAAATACCCAACTGGGAATCCAATTCCACTAACGAACCTTTTTCTTCACAAATAACCGCAAACTTTTCCAGTGAAAACTCACATCTTTCTTTCTTTTCAAAATTTACAGTACTCTCGACGACGTCCTCACATACATACCCGCAACTACGGGGTATAACAAGCACTCTGTCTGGTGGAAAGAGGACCCGTCTGTCACTGAGGCCTCAAAATCGCCTGAGACCACGATGTCTCGCCTCTTGGGCTCGCGTCAACTCTGGTCCTCCTCTCTCTATCCTCTATCCTGTGCATAGGCCTGCATCCGGGCGATGTCCATACCGGGCTGAAGAGCCACCCTAAGCATGTCAGAATCATATGTGTCTAGCCCCATCACATAACGATGAACTCTATCTGCCATGCTAGCTACAATAGTATGCGCATGTCTTGCCAAGGAGTCAAACTCCAAGCTATACTCCCTGACAGTCCTCCCGTTCTGTCTCAAGGTCAAGAATATGTCTACCCGGGCTCTCCTCATCTCGGGAGGCAAAAAGTGATCCATGAAAGCCTCTGTAAACTCCTCCCAAACATGGAAGAGCATCATCACCTCTCGAAAGCAACCACGACTCAAACCGGTTCAGCAATATCGCGCAACCGGTAAGAGGCTAGCGTAACAACTGTCTCGAAGCCCTAAGGACTGCATGGTCCGTAGGCCGAATGAACTCCGCGGATCCTCATCAGACCTCGAACCATAAAATTCAGGTGGATGACATCCCAGAAAATCCCTAATCCGCAAAATGTCGGCTCTAGGGTGTTTCGCTCGCACATACGCCGGCTACTATCTTGGTCAATAATCAACCGCTCCCGTAGTCTCTATACTCGGGCTGGTGAGGCTGGAGGTGCAGTATCGGAACCTCTGGAGCTTGCCGCCTCGGCTCCTCTAAAACAAAGAGCGTGGTGAACTCGCCCGCCTACTACCTCGTGCATAGTCGTGCTCGAGCCCGTAACCTCTCGAGTACCGCTTAGCAGCCTCGCCGCTTTGCCCTTCGGGCTCTGACGCTTCGTGGAGGCATAGCTGTTTCATAAGAAGAGGTCGGAGAGGATTCAACCTAATAAGACAATTTCTAATGCACGATCTCGGAGAGAAGAATGGAAACCAATCCTAAATGTCCTGCAGCCTCCTGATTATAGATGTGGTGCACAACACACCGATAATCAAGACTCTACTAGACACGGTCTGTAGACACTTTCCGAGGACTAACTGCTCTGATACCACTTTGTCACGACCCGACCCCGGGCCGCGACTGGTGCCCTACCTGGGCACCCTGTTCAGGTATACATCAGAGAATAGCAGCGGAACATACACAACATAAACACAGGTGTAAACAATATAACAACACAGGCTAGCCGATAAGGCCGCCTTCCATAATATAAACAAAGTCAAAAGTACAACTTTACAACTCAGTTCTTACAGCCCAACCACATATGTGAATACAGACCTCTAGGAATAACAACTGTGGCGGGACAGGGCCCCGCCATACCCCTGAATGTACATAATCTACAACATCAGGGAAAGACTGTACCAAAAGAAAGACAAGCCTCCGGAGAATGGAGCTTCCGACGTCTGATAAGTGATCCTAAGAGTGTGGATCCGCAACCTTACCACTTTCTCGCAGATGAACGCAGCGGCCAGGAAGGGTCAGACACAATATGTACTAAGTATGTAAATCGAAAATCAGTAATTACAACATAAGTTTAATAGAAAGCCGGAGACATGTATGATAACAAAATTACAGTACACAGTGCCTTACTAACAATGAGAGTAAAATAGGTGTATACTTACAACGAAAAATAGGATTGGAATCCTACTCCTGGGACTATTTCACCCGCATAGGTCCAGTGTAACTGCGTGAGGTATTCCTCGCATGGGACTATTTCACCCGCATAAGCCCTTACGGACTCGCATGAGGTATTCCTCGTGATAGGTCGGACCCGCCGCATGGGACTATTTCACCCGCATAAGCCCTTACGGACTCGCATGAGGTATTCCTCGCATCGTGGTTAGCAAATCCACGGAAATATACAATTCCACAATCCCGGGGAATGACCCCAACGAATAATATATCACTAGCCCAAATCGGCTATCACGTAACATAAGCTCTATCTACTTATCATACAATATATAAGCAAGTTAAGAAGTCCCCTAACTTCTTACTATTCTTGTTCATATACACTCTCGTTTTAGTTTACTTAAGGCACTATCATGTCTTTTATAAAAAAAAGAATCCGGGAATTTAACCCACAAAGACTACGCACTTCTATTCTTTTAAAATGACTCATTTCATTATAACACTTCCAAGATACTAATAACCGTAGTATCAAGTTACCATTTCTTTTCAAGACAAGTCACAATACTTTTAGAAATAAAAATTAGGCTTCTAAATCAAGTGACTCATGTCTTATAAAACCTTAGGCAATTGATGCCTTAAAATCGAATTGCCTTCCATTAAATCAAGTCATTTATCTTTCCATAAAGTCAATATAACCAACTCCCCATAAAGTCGTTATATTCACTTTATACCTTAGTCAAGTACAATTTCCTATCCAAGAGACTTATACGTTTTTAAAACGACACAAGTATCACTTACTTTAAAATTATTCAAGTCCCTTATCTTTAACAAGACTTAAGACATCTTTAATATTCTCAAAGAAGTGAGTTAATCTCCTAACTCACCCGACTTGGCATTTCATAAAACAAGTAAAGAATGTCAAAGTCTTGTACGTCTACCGTACTATATACGTGAAACTAGTCATGCTCAAAGATAGGAAAAGTTCTACATACCTTGTCGGGTCAAACCACTTGCCAAGTACAAAGTCCCGCCCGTAGTATATCAACCTATAATATTCACAATACGTCTATTAACGCCTTACTTCAAATGTAGAATATTATAAGTGTAAAGTCTCCATTTTCTACGGAAAATCTGACAAAGACCTCCTTTGTTTTTACTCACTTTGCCACCTTTTTCAAGGCCGAAATACAATAACCAAACAGCCCCAATTGGCTCACAATTATATAGAAGGTAGTCCAATACAAATGAATAACTAAACAGCCCCAATTGGCTCACAATTATATAGAAGGTAGTCCAATACAAATGAATAACTAAACAGCCCCAATTGGCTCACAATTATATAGAAGGTAGTCCAAATTCGGCCACCTTGAGTTCAACAATACCAATTCTTATCCAATTTCCATTTCAATCCATATTGGTAGCATAACATGATATAGAGTCGCATTTGATTATAATAACCATAATCTTTAAGTAAGTATCATGCGACGATTTCTAAAAACAACCAACTAGTAATCCAATTTCCAAGTGGCTTGTATGACATTTCGGATTTAACTACAAGAAATCCATAATACTTATAACTTCAACCTATCAACTTCATGCTAGCAACAAGTAGAGCTAACAACAACAATATAAATATGTAATCTTGTAACACCTTTAAAAGACAAGATTATACCTTAACGATTCTTAATCCAACTCCAATCCGAAGTCACTCCTTAGTAGTTTAGAGCCTCTCCAAGACACTTCAATCCGCTTGTTGAGACCCTTAGAACAACACCAACAATTATCCTTCAAAACTCCAAACAAAACCTAGAAAGACCATTAGGTTTTCGTTTGCGACTAACCCGAAAACAATCTTTTTCCAAGATTTTTCTATTGAGATGTGTTTACAATACACCTAAGAACCTTGGTTTAAAGTGGGGAGCTAAAAGAACAAGGAACAAAGATTTTTCTTTTTTCTTGCTATGGAACCCGAGAGCTTTGCTCTATGTTCATCCAATTTGTGTGAAATTTAGCTAAGTGTTGGCACTAGTAGTGCTACTAGTAGTAATATAAAGGGTCATGGAGGGTTAAGATGCATCCAAATGGTTGGCTTGGATAGACTCTTAGCAAAAATCAAGACTTATTGACCATTGACTTAGTCAAGATTGTCAAGCCACAACTTGCAAGACTTTAGTCATTCAAGACTTAAGGTAAATGACCATAATGGCCATGCCATTTCGTCCAAGGCATTGCTAAGGGGGGTGACACGTGTCGACCTCCCATTCGTCACAACACTTACGTTTTCCGACAATTTCATAATTTCGATAAATTTACAAGTCTCAAATCTTAACACTTGTGGGTGTCACGACCCGTTCCGGGGCCCGTGACTGGTGCCTTACCCGGGCACCCAAGTAGTCATAAGCGACCTTGCCTACCCTGCGGACAATCTGAAACGGCCCAATGTACCTTGGGCTGAGTTTCCCCTTCTTCCCGAATCTCATCACACCCTTCATGGGTGACACCTTTAGGAAAACCCAATCATGAACCTCGAACTCAAGATGCCGACGACGATGATCTGCATACGACTTATGTCGACTACGAGTATCAATAGCGCCTCGGATAAGCTTCACCTTATCCATCGCTTTGCACCAAATATGGTCCCACTAGCCGCACTCGCCCACATCGAACCAACCTATAGGCGATCTGCACTTCCTCCCATACAAGGCCTCATAAGGCGCCATCTGAATACTGGAGTGGTAGCTATTATTGTACGCGAACTCAACTAGAGACAAATGATCCTCCCAGCTACCCCTGAAGTCGATAACACAGGCTCGCAGCATATCCTCAAGAGTCTGGATAGTGCGCTACCGGCCGTCTGTGCGTGGATGGAATGCGATGCTCGTGATCACTTGCGTCCCTAAACCTCTCTGGAAAGACCTCCAAGTTAGCGTAACCGGGCTCCTGCTGCGATATGATCGAAATAGGGACTCATGCATCGACGACCTCTCGGATGTAAAGTCCGCATAATCCTCACCAAAAGTCGCCCGACGGAAGAAAGTGGGCTGATTTCGTCAGCCTGTCGACGATAACCCATATAGAATCATGTCTCCTCTGAGTGCGAGGTAATCCTGTGATGAAGTCCATGTTGATCACCTCCCACTTCCAGGTCGGGATCTCTATCGCCTGCAACAAACCACCAGGCCTCTGGTGCTCTACCTTCACCTGCTGACAACATGGGCACTGAGCTACGAACTCTGCAACGTCCCTCTTCAAGCTATCCCACCAATACACAGATCTAAGGTCGTGGTACATCTTGGTCGACCCCGGATGGATAGAGTAACGCTGCTGTGTGCTTCCCCAAGAACTCGCCAAGTCTCAAACATCCGAACACACACCGCCCTCAAACCTTAGCACCCCATCAAAGTGCTACCTCAAAAGGACCCTTGCCCTCACGAAGAGTTGTATCACGATATCGAATCAAAGCTGGATCCTCGAACTGTTGCCTCTTCACCTCCTCGACGATGGAAGACTCGGCAACCTCACGAACTCTAACCCCACTGCTATCAGAATCAATCAAACGGACACCAAGGCTCGCTAACTGATGCAAATCACGAACCATGCCCCTCCTCTCTAGCTGCACATCCGATAGGCTCCCCATCGACCTACGACTAAGAGCATCTGCCACAACATTGGCCTTCCCCGGGTGGTACAGGATATCAACATCGTAATCCTTAAGCAACTCTAACCACCGCCTCTGTCGTAAGTTCAGCTCCCTCTGGCTGAAGATATACTGGAGGCTCTTGTGGTCTGTAAAAATATCCACGTGAACCCCATACAAATAGTGCCTCCAGATCTTCAAAGCGTGAATCACGGTATGCAACTCCAAATCATGGGTGAGGTAGTTCCTCTCGTGTTTCTTCAAATTGTCGGGATGCATATGCTATAACCCCGCCATGCCGCATCAACACACATCCCAACCCGATGCTCGACGATCGCAATACACGACATAACCATCCGGACCTCCGGAAGAGTAAGAACGGGGCGGTCGCCGCTCTCTTTCAAGAATCGAAACCCCGCCACAAGCATCACCATCAAACTTGCCGCCACGAGTCACCTAGTCAATGGTGCGAGATAGAAGCAAACTTCTCCACGAACCGCGATAATATCTCGCAAGGCCCGTAAGCTGCGAACCTCGCCGAGTAGTAGGTCAGGCCAAGTCCCGATCGCTTCGATCTTGGCCGTATCCACTGAATGCCATCGGCCCATAATATGCCCAAGAAACGCCATCAAGTCAACCAAAACTCACATTTGGAAAACTTGGCGCATAACCGCTGGTCTGGATAATCACAAGATAGTCCTCAAATGCTCGCATGCTCCCGCCTGAGCGAGAATAAACCAAGATATCATCAATGAACACTATCACAAACGTGTCCAAAAATGGTTTGAACACTCGGTTCATCAAATCCATGAATACCGCGAGCATCGGTCAACCCAAAAGACATGACCACGAACTCATAATGCCCGTCTCGGTCTGAATGCACCTAGGGACATCCACCTCTCTCGACTCGCACTGATGATAGCCCGACCGTAGATCAATCTTGGAGAAGATCTCGCACTCGCAACCGGTCGAACAAATCATCAATCCCGGAAGGGGTATTCGTTCTTAATGGTCACCTTGTTCACCGTAATCAACACACATGCGCAGCGTCCATCTTTCTTCTTCACGAACAATACCGGCGCTCCCAGAGAAACACTAGGCTCGATGAAGCCCTTCTCCAAAGAAATCTCTAAGCCGATCCTTCAACTCTCAACTCGGCAGGTGCCATTCTGTATGGCGGAATGGAAATAGGCCGAGTGTCTGGCAAAATGTCAATACAAAACTCAATCTCCCTCTCGTGAGGATACGGAGGTCGCCCTGAAACACGCCTGGGAACTCTCGACCATGGAATCGACGGAAAATCTGGTACCGCAGCTTGATATCAAACACCAACGAGATGGTAGATATACCCTTCGCACCATCTTCCTAGCCTTGAGGTAGGAAATAAACCTACCCTGGCGATACCGTGCTCTCCCACTCAACAACCGGCTCCTCAGAAATCGAACCGCACTACTCTCTCTGCGGCTACATTGGCGTAGCAAGTTAGCCAATCCATCCCCATGATCACGTCAAGTCAATCATCTCCAACTCTATCAAGTCGGCTGGGTCCGACGACGTAAATGGTCACAGACAAGCTCTATATACCCGCCGAGCTACCACCGAATCACCATCGGCGTAGCTACCTCGAAAGGGTCTATGGAAATGTGCTCTATCCCTATCCTACTAGCAACAAGGGAGATATATAGGGCCAGTAGAACCGGATCTATCAAGGCATAAACATCAAACCCAGAAACTGATAAGGTACCTGTGACGACATCAGGTGAGGCCTCCTGATCCTGTCGGCTGGACAAAGCATAAATGCGGTTCTGAGGACCGCTAGAACTGGGACCCGCGCCACGACCTCTGCCGCGACCTGCTGGTCCATGAGTACCTTGCCCTCCAGGGCGAGTAGCTGTCGGGGATGAAGAAGACCCGGCGAAAGAACTCGAGGTGACCCTACCATCAAGATCGCCTTGGTCGGACAGTTCCTCGCATAGTGACCCTGCTGGCCACAACTGAAACAAGCTCCCGTAGCACCACAACTCCCGAAGTGGGATCTGCGCACGGCCACACCGGCGGGGTGGTCCCGATCGCCGCACCTCCGCCGCTCGACGTCAAGTCCGGGGCCTCGTCCGCCTCGAATATCCCGGTGTCTGGGACGGTGCAGAGTGCTCAGTGGCCGTGGTGCAAATCTAGATCGCCGAGGCCGCCACCACGATAGCCACCAAAAGACCTGCCGCCCCGGCCTTCTTCGCCGCTGTCACCCGTGGTCTCTACGCTCCTCACATCCAAGAGCATGAGCTCGCATGCGGGTAATGTCCATACCCGCTAAGAGAAACACCCGCATGACTCGCCATATAGTCATCTAGCCGGTGACGTAGCGGTGCACCCTATTCTCCATAATCGCTACTAACGCCGGGACATATCGAGCCAATGAATCAAACTCGACATTGTACTCCGACAAGGCGCCCTCGCCTCGCCAGTAAAAATCTATCACCGCGCCTCATCGTGGAGGCAAGAAGTGAGTGAGAAAGCCTCGAGAACTCATCCCAGAGCTCGACGCGTGCTCTCCCGGATAACTCCATGAATCAAACCAATCGATCGCGGATCACGCACCGATGCAAACCGGCGTCACGGACTCGTCTCGAGGCCTTGATCACCCGCATGATCCTTCAGAATGACGGATGAACTCGCGGATCATCCTCCCGCCTCGACGTAAAACTCGCGGGCTACAACTCAAGAAATCTCGTAGCCTCAAACTATTCGCTTCGGGTGCACCACGGGTGCGATCGGGCTGAGCCGAGGCTGGAATCGCGTCGGCCTATCCTCGTATCTGGCCACAACTCTAGCCAATAGCTGGGCCATCTCCTTGTACCCTAACTCCTCCGCCCCAGGCTGTGGGACAGGAGGTGTGGGTACTGTGGTCTCTGCTGGGGCCGGCGGCGTCATAGAACTCACCGTCTGCGGTATAGACTGGGCTCGAGCCCTCGTGACTCTAGGTGTCCCACTAGCGCCTCCTCACGCCTTGCCCTTCTGGGCCCGGGTTGCCTTACGTGGAGGCATAACTGTTACAGAACAAGGAATACGTTAGAGGGGTCCAACTTTAACACAGCTCTAAAGAACGATCTCAGAGTGAGAAGAATGGAAACCAATCATAAATACCCTATAGCCTCCTGATTATTGGTGTGGTGCACAACACACCGATAATCAAGACTCTACTGGATACGGTCTGTAGACACTTTCCGAGGATTAACTGCTCTGATACCACTTTTGTCACGACCCATTCCGGGGCCCGTGACTGGTGCCTTACCGGGGCACCCAAGTAGTCATACATCAGAGTAATCAGCGGAAATATAAAACAAAACATGAAACAATTTATAAAATAAGACACAGTTTATGTGAGAAAACATCGCCTTTCGGCATATATATATATAAACATGGTTTAGCAGTTACATCCGATACTGTACAACATGACTACATACCTCTAAGGAAATATACAACTATGGCGGGACAGGGCCCCGCCATACCCTGACTGTACAAAACTATCTACAACAGGGAGATCATACCCAAAAGTAGAGCCTCCGGAAAAGATGGAGCTCCCGACACCAACGTAGAGATCCTAAGAATGTGGATCTAGCACCTGCTTGCCCTTACCTGCGGCATGAACGCAGCCCCCCGAAGGAGGTCAGTACAACAGGTACTAAGTATATGAAACTGTAAAATACTTAAATGAAAACATATCATGTTAAAATCAGTTTTGCAAGTATGTATGAAACAACCAAGGGGACCGCACATAGTGCCACATCATAAACAAGAGCAACAACAGGTAAACTGTAACAGGTCTTTTCTAGGCTGCGAATGATCGAAGCAGGGCCAATTGCCCGTAGTATCACCATGCAAGCCTAACTCGACTCGTAGTCCGCATAGGCCACTCACATAGGCCGCATAGGGTACATAACCCCGCATCGAGGATAGCTACTCCTCGGCATCGTCCTTGTCTCGTAGTCCGCATGGCCACATAGACCGCATGAGGTATTACCCCGCATCACTCAGCTGGAAGTCCCGTATCTCCGCATAGGTCCCTTGGACCCGCATGAGGTATTCTCGAATCACGGTCCTGCATCACCGAGTCTACCCCGCGTCGGAGGCGCCTTAACCCCGTAATATGTCAAGAGGTGAGTGATATTATACTAACATAACAGCTTATCGTTAAACAACATAAGCACAACAAGAATACTCTCTTATACAAACGTTACAAGACACTAACACACATAGCATCATATCATGTCTACTTTATCAAACCATCTTATTATTATTTTCACAAGTCAATATAAGTCTGTTATAAATACATAGGCAAACTGTTTCTTTTATCATGCTTAAGTGGTTATACCTAACTTCCCATAAAGCTAGTATAACTCTTAAGCTTTTGTTTTTAAAAAAAACCAATTAGTTCTCTTCTGTAAAAAAATGATTCAGTACTCTTTTGAAATGCTTTCAGATCTTTATTATTCAGGCTTAAGCCGTGAGGCATTGCCGTAAGTATTATTCAGGCTTAAGCCGTGAGGCATTGCCGTAGTTATTATTCAGTTAACACATGTACGTCTACCGTACTACATATATATTGTAAAATATCATGCTTTAGGAAGAATCACATACCTTCTCAGCGAAAACCACCTGCCAAGTTGAATATGTCGCGCGCAGAGAATCACTTATAATAGTCGACACGCCTATCAACGCTCGCACTACTTTGTAAACAGCTTCTAAACAGAGGGTTCTATATCCTACGGAAAATTGGGCACTTCCCTACCCGGTGAGCTACTCAAGTTCATCGTGAAAACAATTCTATGTAAGTACGCTTTGATTATTCTTCTTTTAAACCCTTCTACCGTGATAACGGTTCAATTCTATTCGCAATATTCTTCTAAGTATCTAATACTTATTCTTATACTACTACGTAAGTATTCTCTAATTCAAAAGAGGGTTAGGATTAGTTACCTCGGTAAGCCCAATAATATCCTAGATAAAGTCGCTACTGAGCAAGGTTTTGCTCCTAAGTTGTATGCTCCAGAAACCTTAGAAGTTCTTCACAACTTCTACTAAGTACTAAGGGATTTGAGCTAGTATTTTGGGCATTATAACAATACTAGAAGACAACTTTTCTACCAAGGGAGGGGTAGATTTTGGCTAGGCTAGGGGGCCTCGCCAAACCACTTAGGCTAGAGTGGTATTCGGCCAAGGGCCTTCACAAGGAGGAGGAGGTGTTTGGACGAAAAGGCTACAAAGGGAGAGGAGAGGATTTTAGACTTGGAAGCTTTTGTGGATGAAGAACTCTTCATCTAAAGAGGGTATTTATAGGTCAAGGGATGGCCAACCAAGGGCCAAGATGTAGCCAAGTGCTAGGCAAGTGTAGGGCCAAGATTAGGGCAAGTGTACCTAGCCAACTTGCACACAAAATATCCTACCAACTACTTGACAAAATTGGCTCTCCAATTCGGTCCAATTCCGCCACAAGTCCATCTATTGGAGGTGACAAGTGTCGCCTCCCGCTGGTCCAAAATGTTTCGCCTCTAAAAATCCGCAAAAATTAGAAATGGCATACCCGAATTTACCCTACGAAAGTCGTGGAAACGCTTTCGCCTGAAAACTATTTGCTTTGTGAGTTGTGCCCAAAATCGCCCAAGGCCTAAACTTTAAGGCCAAACTTTGACGTATTCCCACGCATATACTGAAATACGGTATAATGGTATGGCGGGCCCTGTCCCGTCATAGTTGTTGTAAAAATCTTAGGGTCCAGCATCGCTGTGGCGTGGTTGTAAGGATTGTAACTGTTCAAATGTCTATGTATATATATATGCTAAAAGGCAACCGTTTTGGTTGGCCTATTTTCGTTCATCTTGATCCATGTCTATTTAAATGTTTAAGTTTTTATTTCCGCTGGTTTTTCTCTGATGTTGTATCACTAGGGTGCCCGGTAGGACGATCCACGCCCCGGAACGGGTCGTGACAGATATAAATGCGGGTAGTACGCGTGAATGAAACAGTATGATCAAGAATCAAGATAAAAATATTTTTGTTAATAATGAGTATAATGAAGGGTTATGACCAGAATGATAAAAGAGAATGCAACTATGGTTGTGTACGTTGCATGAAATATAATTACCCCAGACTAGTGTAAAGACCATTAGTTAATGATGGTCAGTAAGAACACCTCGATGAAAGGTGGCAAAATCTGTAACGACGAGAAAGATAGTATGAAAATTCGGGGAGGTAAGAGACCCCCAGGACAACTTGAAATGAAAAAAATAAAGGTAAGACGAGTAGACACTCGAACGATGAGGGACCTAATCATAACAAGATAAGAGGTCTTGGCAAGCCAGTGGATTATGTAGTACCGTGAGATGAGGTTTGAACACCTGACTATAAGCTCTATGAGCTGGGAAGAATAATAGGATTACTACTTTGCGAGATTAAGGAAATCTCCCCCTAGATTGTGATCGGCAGAAAGTCGTAACAATGAGGCAAGTGAAGGAATTTGAATTTAAGTATAGTAACCAATTTTGGTTGCAACAGAAGACTGGAAATAGGAATCATTATTAAGAATGTATCATGCCCGAATATTTCAGAAGTGCGAGAAAAGCTGCCAGTTATTGAAAGATCAGCTGACTACGACTACAGTTCTAACCCCTCCTGAGGGACTAGAGGGTTAAGTTATTATTGTAACACTTTGAGTATTGGGCTAGGTTGCGTGTTGATGCAGCACGGTAAGGTTATAGCCTATGCTTCCCGGCAGCTACGGGAGCACAAAAGGAATTACGCTACTCACGATTTGAAATGGGTGGTAGTTAGACATGCCTTGAAGATTTGAAGGCATTACTTATATGGATTTCATGTTCATATTTATGCAGACCACAAGAGCCTCCGGTATATCTTCAGACATAGACAACTGAATTTGCGACAGAGACGGTGGTTAAAGTTACCCAAGGATTATGATGTTGATATCCTATACCACCCAGGGAAAGTCGATATAGCTGCAGATGCTCTTAGTCATAGATCCATGGGTAGTCTGTCAGACGGACAACCAGGTAGACAGGTGTAACGCCCCGAACCCGGGCCCGTTACTGGTGTCTTACCCCGGGCACCCTAGTGATACAACATCAGAGAAAACCAGCGGAAAATAAAACACGAGTCATGAAACAAGAGATATAATAAATAAACAAAGCAACCAAAACAGTTGCCTTCAAGATATACATAAAAACCCGAACGCTTATCCTTTTACAAACCCCGCCCACAATTGCATGCACTTAAGATTTACAACAACTATGACGGACAGGGTTTCGCCATACCCTGAATGTACAAGAACCTACAACTCAGTGGAAACATACCAAAGATAAGCCTCCAAGGAACGGAGCTTTCAACACGAAATGAGATCCTAAGAGCGGATCCACGATCGATGTACCTCTACCGCGGCATGAACGCAGCCCTCAAGGAGGTCAAGATAACAGTACCAAGTATGTGAATCACAACATCGTAAATGAAATCATAATAGCCTAAAAAGCAGGAGACATGTATGATAACCAAAATACAGTACGCAACATAAAAGCAGTCAAGTCAGGGACTCACGCCCTCAAAGTCACCACTCAAATATAACTATGGGTCTCACGCCCACAACATCCATCATGTTCGCATTATGGCCGCATGCCCCCGGAATACTGCATCGGTGTAGACATGTCCATGATGCAACAACAATAACAAGGCCGCATGGCCACATGCCCCCGGAATACTGCATCGGTGTAGACATGCCCATGTAACCTCAATAACAATATACTGGGTGGTCAACCCTGCCGCATGGCCACATGCCCCCGGAATACTGCATCGGTGTAGACACGTCCATGTTGCAGTAATAACCATATATCGGGTAATCAACCCGGCCGCATGGCCCTAATATCAGACGGTGTAGACATGTCCACGTGACATCAACAACAAGACAAGAATCAAAATGGAAACATACCCGTGGAATTCTCCATCACCGCCAAAGACGTCCAAGTAAGTTCTCAACAAGTCAACCTACTCTATCGAGACGCGGTAACACAGAAATACCACACTTGCACAACAAAGGCTATCATCACAAGCATAGGCAAGTTTCACAACAACAAGCATAGGCAAATTTCACACAACTCAAAGTACTTTCATTTTATGCCAAAGTCCGGGTTTTAACCCTAAAGTACTACGTACGTTAAATTCTTTAAAAGAGATCCATTACTTTTATCAAAGTCACCCGATACGTAGTATTAGAATGACCAACCCACATTCCTTTTCAAAATCAAGTAACAACATTCTTTTCCTAAGTTTCCGTTTGCCTAGTTTCAATTACTCAAGCTTCTCATTTTCAAATGGTTTCATAGTTCCCAAACTTAATCACTTGATTCCTTTTTAGAACAATTGAGTAATATATGTCTCACGTGAGAGTAGGTTATTCTTGTTTACAACATTCTTATTACAAGAAAATGTGATCTAGAAAATGTAATATCATTTTGTCTTATCTTAGTTTCTATGCATGGAGGTTTCACGGTTTTAATAATACAATTCATTAGTCAAGACATTTTCCTTTATTAACGCCGCAGTTGGTCCTGTCGATACACATTCCGATTTCCAAATCAAGAAACATTATCCCTTTAAAAACCAAGTACTCATTACTCACGAATGAGGTTTCACACAAACATTCACATTAAAACAAATAAGTTAAGTCTCTTATCTTATAAGATCAAGTCTCTTAACTTCTAACATCAGTAAACCATTTTCTTTACCTCTCTTAAGACATTATACCTAACTCCCCATAA
Organism: Przewalskia tangutica; assembly: GCA_029844215.1. Lineage (NCBI taxonomy): Eukaryota > Viridiplantae > Streptophyta > Magnoliopsida > Solanales > Solanaceae > Przewalskia > Przewalskia tangutica. The sequence goes on along the minus strand of JAQGDG010000168.1, from coordinate 103,867 downwards.
AGCTAGTATAACTCTTTTTAAAACCTTTAAAACCAAGTGTTACTCTCCCTTCAAAACGATTTATAAATCTTTTGAAATACAGCAAGTTCTTTATTATAACAAGCCAGTTATAATTCACATCAGTTACCTTTTAAAACCACAAAGTATTTTCTTACCTACATAAAGCTGTTATAACCAACTTCCCATAAAGCCGTTATAACACTTTATGTTTTAAAAACAATCAAACACAGTTAACACATGTACGTCATCGCACTACTACATAGTTCACACATATCATGCTAGAAGAGATAGGAAGAGGTTCACATACCTCGCGACGAGTATCGACTAATAGCAAAATGCTCCAAACAGTCGGCTACTCCTTAAGCCAAGTGGATCACTCCACACGTAGTACTCCAACCTATAAGGCCACAAGGCGCTTATTAACATCTAGATCTCAACGTTCCATATTCTACAGAAAATCCGGCAGCACCTCCCCCCCCCGCAACAGCGTAAATCTCCTCCTCTATCGAGGCCGGCTACCAAGCCAACCAGGGGGGGGGGGTTTACACGTCTAACCGGACGTGTACAATTCTACAACACAGTAATGCTATACAAGTCTACTGTAATACAGTCCTATGTAATTACAGTTCAGTTCAGTTCTTTATTCTTCAGGCTTAAGTCAAAAGACATTGCCACAATACTATGTTTAGTTCTATATATAGTATACTTCAACTATATATTCTACAACATGTAATTTCCAATTACAATAGAAGGACAATAGGGTTTACCTCGATAAGCCCAAAATTATCCGAGTTTAATGTCGCTACTGAGCAAGGTTTAGCTCCTACTCCGAGTGCTCCAATCCGCTCCAAACAACCCTTAGAAGTTCTACGCAACTTCAACTCCATACTTCAACAACGGGTCACGTGGGGCCCACGGGAGAAATTTACGGTTTTGTGGCGACCACTTTGTTTTCGAGATTTTGGCCATTGTGGATATTTTCGGAAGATGTTTTATTTTGGGCCAATAGGAGGGTGACACGTGTCACCCCGCCAGTGGCTTGGGCCGAATGGCATTTGTGCACAACACCCTGCTAGAGTCGTTTTTCGCTAAACGCTTTACATAACTTAAGAGGAAAATTCGGCTATGTCTTTTCTTATTTTTATGATTTTTCCGAGAGACGAACATTTGGACCAACGAGAGGCTGCACTTGGCACCCTCTCATCAGTGGGCAAGGTGGGCTGCACTTTGACGACTTTGGGGTGTCAAGTGGTAGATATTTTTGTGTAGATATTTGTGAGGGTTTTAAGGAGTAGGGTCTAGGGGGCACTTGGGTGAATCTTGGCCTTACACTTGCTATACACTTGGCTAGATCTTGGCCATTGGTTGGCCTTGGCTTGTACTATAAATACCCCTCTCCTTTGATGAACTTCTTCATCCTAAATATTTCCTAAGTGTTAGAATCCTCCCCCTCCCTTCCTTATGGTTCTCCCTCCCCTTGTGGTCGAGAGCACCCCCTCTGGGGTGCTAGCCGAGAGTGTACCCACCCTAGTTGCTTTAGTATAATACCCCCTTGGTGGTGTAGAAATACTCTCAAAGTATTGTTATAATGCCCAAATTACCTTAGCCGTATACCTTGTAGTATTCTAAGGTTATACCTATACGAAAAGGAAATACTATTATACTTTCCACTACCACAAAATCGAAACCCTAGGGAAAATCTCCAAAGTTAGTTGGAGTGTTATGTAGAAGTTTGTTAGAACTTCTAAGGTTGGTTTGGAGCGGGTTGCAGCGCCTGAGTCGAGCTAAACCTTGCTCGTGAGCGACATTAAACTCGGATAATTATGGGCTTATCGAGGTAATTATCTTGTCCCCTATTGTAATTGGATATTACATGTTGTAGGAATATATAGTTGAAGTATACTATGTATATAATCAACATAGCTTGTGGCAATGTCTTTGGACTTAAGCTCAAGAATCGAATCGAATCTGTTTTACATAGGATCAGACATGAGGCTTGTGTAGCTTTTCGTGGAGTAGAATTGTACTGTTCGGGTTAGATGTATAACCCCCTGGTTGGCTTCGTAGCGGCCTCGTTAAAGCGAGGAGATTTACGCTGCCATGGGGAGGTGCCAATTTTCGTAGAATGTTCTCGCGATAAGGTCTAAATGTTAATAAGCGCTGTGGCCTTATAGGTTGAAGTACTATGTGTGGCGCGATCTACTTGGCTAGGAGTAGCCGGTTGGAAGTACTTGGAGCGTTTTGCTATTAGTCGATACTGTCGCGAGGTATGTGAACCTCTCCTATCTCTTCTAGCATGATATGTGTGAACTATGTAGTACAGGACGATACGTGTGTTAAATGTATTTGATTGGTTTGAAACATAAAGTGTTATAACGGTTTTATGGGAAGTTGGTTATAACACTTTATGTAGGTCCAAAATACTTTGTGGTTTTAAAAGGTAAATGATTTGTTTATAATCGGCTTGATGTGTGATAATAAAGAACTTCAAGTATTTCAAAAGATTTCTAAATCGCTTTGAAAGAAGAGTGATACTTGGTTTCTTTTGAAAACTTAAGAGTTATACTAGCTTTATGAGAAGTTAGGTATAACGGCTTAAGAATGTTTTACTGATTTTGGAAATCAGGATGTGTATCGACAAACCACTGCAGCGTTAATAAAAGGAAATGTTGTGAATAATTAAGAATTATTAAAACCAGTAGAAACGTCCATCTACATAGAAGCTAAGATGAGACAACATGATATTTCCGAGATCATCGCTGCTGTAAGAAGATTGTTATAAACAAGAATATCCTACTCACATAAGACTTATGTTTCTCGATTGTTTAAAAGAGAATTATATTCTTAAATGAATAAGGCTATGAACTACTAAACCTTTCTAAAATAAGAAACGTGAACATTTGAAATTAGGCAAACTTGACGCTTGGAAAATAATGTTGTTACTTGATTTTACAAAGGTAAGAGTTTTGGTTTTCTTAAAAGACAAATACTCTATTTTATACTACTGTATTGTGTGACTTATGTGAAAGAAACAGATCTTTTAAAGATTTAATGTGTGAAGTACTTTGGGGTTAGATACGAACTTGTTAGTAGAAAGCACCTTGTGTGAATAACTTGATTGTATTGGTTTGTGATAGCCTTGTAATACTTTCTTGTTGATTTGAGAAGTAAACATGTTAGGATGCTACGTGTGTTAGTATCTTGTGATGTTAGTGTAAAGGGTTTTCCTCGACTACGCTTAAAGTTGTTTGACTATCACCGTTATGTTGGTATTGTACCACTCACCTTGACTTGTGTCCGAGGTTGCGCCTCCGACGCGGGTACACTCAGTGGTCCGGGGACCATGATTCGAGGATACCCTGCGGGTCCGGGATCCATGCGGAACTACGGAGTTCCGTGTTAGTTTACGCGCTTGTGGTCACGCGGTCTTCGTGGCTACGCGATCGCGAGTCCAGGCGATGCCGGGAGTAGCTACCCTCGACGCGGGGTTATACCTCATGCGCCTATGAGGTTGGCCTACGCGAGTCGCGGAGAGTTCAGTGGCTAGACGCGCACATTTGATATCGCGCAGTGACCAGCTTTTATCATGTGACGGTTCAGACAGATATCATGACACATTTTATGACCTTGTTGGTACTGGGTGTTAGTAGCCCGCTATGCCTTCGCATTTACCTGCATCGTTTTATTAGGACACGTGGGACCCGGTGTTCATGTATTCCTTGGTGTTTGTGTATCATAAACCGCCAGCGTGAGGAAGGTATTCCACGGCACGATTGATGCCGTGGGCGCGAGACCCATTGGTAAAAATTGAGTGATGACTTGAGGCGTGAGTCTCGACTTGACATGATCGCTATTTATGGTGAATCGTAGTTCGGTTATCATACATGTCTCTGCTTGTATAGACTACTATGATTTCATTTACGAGATTTATTTTCGCCACATACTGTACCGTATCGACCTCTTCGGCCGCGTCACGCCGCAGTAAAGGTACACCGCCATTGATCCTCGCCTTAGGGTCACAATTCAGCGTGTGGGAAAGCTCCGCTTTCTCCGAGGCTTATCAGTGTTATAGTCCCCGTTGTTGCAGGTGTTTACATTCGTGGTATGGCGGCCCCGTCCCGCCATTGTTGTCGTATCATTTCAGAGGTCCAGTAATCGTGGCGTGGTTTGTAAAAGGATTAAAACTGCTCATGTTGGAAAAAGTCATTATTTATATATATGCCAAAGGCAAGTTTTCTCATTATTGTTTCATATTTCATAATATGTCTTATATTGTTTTATGTTCGTGATTACTCGATGTTGTATCACTAGGGTGCCCGGTAGGCACCATCCACGGGCCGAATCGTCGTGACATAAAGTGGTATCGAAGCGCTTAATCCTCGGAAAGTGTCTACGCATCGTATCGATGAGTCTTGATTATCTGTGTTGCGCACCACACCAATAATCGTGAGGCTATAGGATAATTAGATTGGTTTCTATTCTTCTCACTCGAGATCGTGCCTTAGAGTCGTGTTGAAAGTTGGACCCTCTAAACGTATTTCTTTCCCTCACCGATATGCCTCGCGTGGGCAACCCGCCCAGAGGCAAGGCGTGCAGGAGCCGCGAGCAGAGTTCGGGAGGGTTACGTGGGCACACGCCCAATTATCACCTTGGACGGTGCTTCATTCGGGATTTCGCGACGCCACTAGCCCAAGTAAAGTTTAGCACGGCGGCGCTTCCATCGCGCCATGATATTTGAACCTTCGCCACGCATCAGAGCAGAGAATATGGATCGCAAAGAGCGACTACATTACTAGCATGGATTTGGCTACGAGAGTATACCGATGTATCGCGAGTCTTGACGACTACCTAAGAGAGGTTGTGCAAGAGTAATTCTTCATTGTTGAGCATGGCCCGTACGGTATGCTTATGTACAGCAGCGAAAAACGTAGAGATCGACGCGTTAACCAAGGACAGCGAGAGGCCAGAGCGCAGGTCCTTGGTAACTTTCGGCGAGTATACCTTAAGTGCTATGTTCGATAGCAGTGTGGTAGTTGTGATTAGAATCACGGTGGGTTAACCGAGTAAGATTTTGGGGATAGAGAAGGCGTGAGCCTTTAGAGTGTTATACGCATGCACCTTAGAGGTAAGGCCATCTCGAGTAAAGGTGTAGTGTTATGTTTGATCCTTATCGGAGTGCATAGTGCACGTGAGCTATGTTTGGGATAGGTCCTAAGTGGTATGAAATGAAAGAGGTAGTTGAGCTAAGAAGACCGCTAGGTTTTCGTAACATGTTTAGTAAAATTGTTCCTTCGGGAGATAGTATTTGCGCCTTGCGGGTCGGGTTGAGGCCACGTTTCGGGTCAAAACCCGGCATGTTTTGTGGCGGGGTCTGGTTGTGGTGGTACCGCGCGGAAGGGTCACGAGGGTGTTAGGCCCAAGTTTAGTTAACCAAACAGACGAGTTCGTGGACGCGTCGACCGGTGGTGGTCGACGGGGCGCTCATCGTGTTCTTGGTCGTGACCGCTCACTCGGCAATGTTGATTTATCGTAAAGGTTGTAAGGCTGCACGGGTGCCTACGTGCACCTTATGGCGCATATGGAGCCCAGTTACGGCTGTTTTGTTTCGGAAGTTTTACCAGCAGGGTTAAGGACTCAGTGAGTCTCGACCGCATTCGCCTCGGGCGGTGTGTGGATTTGCGGGTAGTTGTGAGGATTGTTGTCTCCTGTGGAGAGGCGTTTAAGCTACCATTTGTTCGGAGGTCGCCTTAGAAGCCTTGTAGGGGCGGAAGTGTAAGTTGCTTGGCCGATTGGTTCGATGTTGGCAAGGTTCGATTAGTTCAGCTTGTTCCGCAGAGTGGATGTGAAAAGCTCATCTAGAAGAAGTTCGCGCTCAGAGGAATCGCGCAGATAATCGGCGACGACGCTTAGAGTCTGTGTCGACGGTCGGTCTTCTTGAAAGTACCACCGGATGGTGTGACGAGTTGTGGAAGGTATGAACTTAGCCCGAGTTACTGGGCCTTTTGAGTTCATGTGAAGAATAGGCGGGTTGCTATATGTTAGCAATTGCCGTCCGACTTAGGAGGCAAGACGTCCGGTCTTTCGTATTTATGTTCGGCTGAGCGTATAAAGAGGCGAGCCTCTACCACGGAATGCAGACGAACCGTGGCTCTCCGTATGGACGCCCCGGAAGATGGCGCGAGGGCACGCCTCGTGGATCGCAAGCAGCCGGCACCATTTGTTGGGTCGTCGGAGCTAGGCTCGCGCAAAGTGACAAAAGTGTATTTGTGGTGATGTTAGAGGTGTTTCCTCGAGACTTGGATATATTGCGCAGTATTTTCGCGGCCGTATGGCGTGATTGTTTCGTAAGTATAGAAGTGAAGACTATCTTGGCGCACGATGTTTTGAGATTTAGAAGGAACATTCGGGACGAATGTTTCTAAGGGGAAGAATGTTATACCCGTAGTTCCCGGTATGTATGCGAGGACGCACGTGCGAGAATACGCGAAAGATTGGAAAGGAAGAAAGAGGTGATTTTTCCACGGAAAAGTTTCCGGTTTTGTGAAGGAAAAAGGTTCGTTAACGGGAATTAGATTCCCGATTTGGTATCGGACTTCTGGAATATTAGAGAATTATGGAATTTTATTTTGAAATGGTCACTGGGGCCCACGAGAAATTTACGGTTTTGTGGGGCCACTTTGTTTTGAGATTTTGGCCATTGTGGATATTTTCGAAGATGTTTTATTTTGGGCCAATAGGAGGGTGACACGTGTCACCCCGCCCAGTGGCTCGGCCGAATGGCATTTGTGCACAACACCGTTAGAGTCGTTTTTTCGACTAAACGCTTTACATAACTTGCGAGGAAAATTCCGGCTATGTCTTTTCTTATTTTTATGGATTTTTCCGAGAGACTGAACATTTTGGACCAACGAGGGCTGCACTGGCACCCTCTCATCAGCGGGCAAAGTGGCTGACTGGACGACTTTGGGGTGTCAAGTGGTAGATATTTTTGTGTAGATATTTGTGAGGTTTTAAGGAGTAGGGTCTAGGGGCACTTGGGTGAATCTTGGCCTTACACTTGCTATACACTTGGCTAGATCTTGGCCATTGGTCGGTCTTGGCTTGTGCTATAAATACCCTCTCCTTTGATGAACTTCTTCATCCTAAATATTTCTAAGTGTTAGAATCCTCCCTCCTTCCTTATGGTTCTCGCCCCTCCCCTTGTGGTCGAGAGCACCCCCAGTGGTGCTAGCCGAGTGTACCCACTGCCTAGTTGCTTTCGTGATAATACCCCCTTTGTGGTGTAGAAATACTCTCAAAAGTATTGTTATAATGCCCAAATTACCTTAGCCGTATACCTTGTAGTATTCTAAGGTTATACCTATCTGAAAAGCCGGAAATACTATTATACTTTCCACAACAAAACCGAAACCCTAGGAAAATCTCCATAGTTAGTTGGAGTGTTATGTAGAAGTTGGTTAGAACTTCTAAGGGTGGTTTGGAGCGGGTTGAGCGCTCGGAGTTGAGCTAAACCTTGCTCAGAGCGACATTAAACTCGGATAATTACGGGCTTATCGAGGTAATTATCTTGTCCCTATTGTAATCGGATATTACATGTTGTAGAATATATAGTCAAGTATACTATGTATATAAATGAACATAGCTTGTGGCAATGTCTTTGACTTAAGCCCAAGAATCGAATCGAATTTTTACATAGGATGTATTACGAGGGCTTGTGTAGCTTTTACGCGAGTAGAATTGTACCCGTCGGGTTAGACGTGTAACCCCTGGTTGGCTTGGTAGGCCTCGTTAAAGGAGAGATTTCTGTTGCGGGGAGGCGCCAATTTTCGGTAGAATGTTCTGCGATAAGGTCTAAATGTTAATAAGCGCCTTGTGGCCTTATAGGTTGAAGTACTACGTGTGGCGCGATCTACTTGGCTAAAGGAGTAGCCGACGGTTGGAAGTACTTTGAGCGTTTTGCTATTAGTCGATACTCGTCGCGAGGTATGTGAACCTCTCCCTATCTCTTCTAGCATGATATGTGTGAACTATGTAGTACGGTAGACGTACATGTGTTAAATGTATTTGATTTGGTTTGAAACATAAAGTGTTATAACGGCTTTATGGGAAGTTGGTTATAACAGCTTTATGTAGGTCCGAAAATACTTTGTGGTTTTTAAAAGGTAAATGATTTGTTTATAACTGGCTTGATGTGTGATAATAAAGAACTTGAAGTATTTCAAAAGATTTCTAAATCGTTTTGAAAGAAGAGTGATACTTGGTTTCTTTTGAAAACTTAAGAGTTATACTAGCTTTATGGGAAGTTAGGTATAACGGCTTAAGAATGTTTCTTGATTTTGGAAATCAGGACGTGTATCGACAAACCATCTGCGAGCATTAATAAAGGAAATGTTTTGAATAATTAAGTATTATTAAAACCGTAGAAACTTCCATCCGCATAGAAGCTAAGATGAGACAAAATGATATTTCCTAGATCACGGTCATTGTAATAAGATTGTTATAAACAAGAATATCCTACTCACATAAGACTTATGTTTCTCGATTGTTTAAAAGAGAATTATATTCTTAAATGAATAAGGCTATGAACCACGAAACCTTTCTAAAATAAGAAACGTGAACATTTGAAATTAGGCAAACTTGGACGCTTGGAAAATAATGTTGTTACTTGATTTTACAAAGGTAAGAGTTTTGGTTTTCTTAAAAGGACAATCACTCTATTTTATACTACGGGTATTGTGTGACTTATGTGAAAGAAACAGATCTTTAAAGATTTAATGTGTGAAGTACTTTGGGGTTAGATAGAACTTGTTAGTAGAAAGCACCTTGTGTGAATAACTTGATTGTATTGGTTTGTGATAGCCTTGTAATACTTTCTTGTTGATTTGAGAAGTAAACATGTTAGGATGCTACGTGTGTTAGTATCTTGTGATGTTAGTGTAAAGGGTTTTCCTCACTACGCTTTAAAGTTGTTTGACTATCACCGTTATGTTGGTATTGTACCACTCACCTTGACTTGTGTCAGGAGGTTGTCGCCTCCGATCTGGGGTACACTCAGCGGTCCGGGACCATGATTCGAGGATACCTCTGCGGGTCGGGGATCCATGCGAACTACGGAGTTCCGGTTAGTTTACGGCCGCGTGGTCACGCGGTCTTTGTGGCCATGCGATCGCGAGTCGGGGCGATGCCGGGAAGTAGCTACCCTCGATGCGGGGTTATACCTCATGCGGGCCTATGAGGTTGGCCTATGCGGAGCTGCGGAGAGTTTCAGGGCTAGACGCGCACATTTGATACTGCGGGCGAGTGACCAGCTTTGATCATGTGACGGTCTAGACAGATATCATGACACATTTTATGACCTTGTTGCACTGGGTGTTAGTAGTCGGCTATGCCTTCGTATTTACCACCTGCATCGTTTTATTAGGACACGGTGGGACACGGTGTTCATGTATTCCTTGGTGTTTGTGTATCATAAAGCTGGCGATGAGGAAAGGTATTCCACGGCACGATTGATGTTGCGGGCGTGAGACCCATTGGTAAAAATTGAGTGATGACTTGAGGCGTGAGTCCCGACTTGACATATCGCTTGTTTATAGTGGCGTAGTTTGGTTATCATACATGTCTCTGCTTTGTATAGACTACTATGATTTCATTTACGATTTATTTTCGTTTCACATACTTGGTACTGCCAGATCGACCTCCTGGGCCGCGTCATGCGCGCAGTAAAGGTACACCGCCATCGATCCTCGCTCTTAGGGTCACGATTCGGCGTGTGGGAAAGCTCGTTTCTCGGAGGCTTATCGATGGTATAGTCCCCGTTGTTGTAGGTGTTTACATTCGGTATGGCGGGGCCTGTCCCGCCATTGTCGTATCATTTCTTAGAGTGCGTGAAATCACAAGTGGCGTGGTTTGTAAAAGGATTAAAACTGTTCATGCTGGAAAAAGTCGTTATTTATATATATGCCGAAAAGGCAAGTTTTTCTCAGATTATTGTTTCATATTTCATAATATGTCTTGTATTGTTTTATGTTCGTGATTACTCGATGTTGTATCACTAGGGTGCGGTAAGGCACCAACACGGGCCTAATCGGGTCGTGACAAAAGTCAATGAACGCCGTCGAAAAACGACTCTTTCACACTTGTGCCCAAATTTTCGATTCTTGCCAAACCTTAAGGCAAAAAATTATACGCACGCCTCACGCACATACTGGAAATACTGGTATAACATTCTCCTCTTAGAAACATTCGTCCCGAATGTTCCTTCTAAGCCTCAAAACAAACATGCGCCAAAGATAGTCTTCACTACCATACTTTAGAACAATCTCGCCACACCGCCACGTAATAACATACGCCCTCTTCCTTCCCTTCCTCGTCGTGCCTCGCTTCGGACACTTGAACTCTTCTAGTACATGTTCCACACTTCGCCAACGCTCGCTTCAAAACCTCGAGTCACTACCTCCAAACTTGGTCATCTTACTAACCTCGATTTCCTAAGGCCATTCGGCCTTCACGAACCGATCCGGTCGAACGTATCCACCAACTCGTGATGGTTAACGAACTTGGGCCCAGACCTCGTGATCCTACCACCGGCGGACCACTCTGACCGACCCAACCCCAAGCCGCCACGGGTTGGCCCGCAACATGGCCCCAACCCGACCCACTATCGCGCCAAACCCTTGTTCCCCGACACGAACAATCCTACCTATACTGTCATGAAAGCTACCACTTCCATTTTACCCAAATTGCTGAAATTTTTCCACAAAACTCCACGAATACATATACCTTGGACAAAGATCACCGAAAATCTCGTACTGAAATGGCCTTACATCTAAGGTCTCAATTGTAATATTCTAAGGTTCATATTTTTACTCTAACCAGGTTTCTAAATCACATCTGCACAAAAGTTATCCGAACATAACACTAAACACATCAACATAGCATCAACACATGCAAGTCTCTGTAGTTAAGGATGTACGAAAATAGGCGGCTCAAAGGACCGCTAAATCGGAACTTCCACCGCGACCGCCGTGTGGCTCTTGCATACATGAACATCCCGCCTAGCTATGGAAGGTGAAGAACCGCAATCGATCCGTAGTCTGTGCTATCCTACCATCGTCACTCCCTGTCGACGTCTTCACCGATGGCCCTGTTGCCGCAAAAATAACAAGCTCTCTTGGTACTACGACACTCCCGAAATGCGGTCTACCACATCGACCACCGAGGTAGGGTGATCGTCTGGCCAACACCCCTACCTGAACATTCCGAACTCGGAGCCCGACCGCTTCCTGAATATCCCAAGGGTCCAAGGCTGCGGAGGACCACTATGCAATGGCGGAGTACATAACTAGTCTGCCGAGGCGGTCCGCCTCGAAAGTCGCTAAAATATCCGGCCGCCTTGGCCTTCTCCTGAAAGTCCACCTGATCGATCTGCGCTTCGCACCCAAGTGCATGAGCTCGAACGCGGGCAATGTCCATGCCCGGTCAAGAGAAACACCGCACAAGACTCGGCCATATAATCATCTAGCTGACGTAGCGATGCACCTATCCTCCATATTCGCAACAGCGCAGGACATATCGAGCCAAAGAATCGAACTCGACATTGTACTCCCGACAGCGGTGCGCCTCTGCCTCAAGAACAAAAATTTGTCGGCCGTGCCCTCCTCATCTGCGGAGGCAGAAGTGCGTGAAAAGCCGAAAACTCATCCCATACCACGAGTGCATGCTCTCCCGAAAGCTCCCGAATCAAACCAATCGATCGCGTATCACGCGGCCGCGACGAACCGAACTGACTCGGTCTCAAGCCTTGATCAACCGTGACGATCCTTCAGAATCGACGGATGAACTCCTGCGGATCATCCTCGTGCCTCGACCATAAAACTCTGGCGGGCTACAACTCAGAAAGTCCCGTAGCCTCAAACTATCTGCTCTCGGGTGCACCAGTCGTGCCGAACCGAATCGCCAGATCCACCTGTCCTCATATCCGCCACAACGGCCAATAATCGCCATCTCTTGTGACCATCTCCCTGCATCAGTGTGGGGCTGGAGGCTCGATATGTAGTCTCATCAGCCACGGCTGCGGCTCTAACCCCTGGTCTTTGGCGCCGCGAAAACTCGCGTCGGAAGCTGCCTCGTCTTCGACCGGCTCGCGCTCGCACTCTCCTCGAATCACACTAGCGCCTCCCGTTTGCCGCCCTCGGGCCCTGGTTGCTCTTGGCGAGGCATAATGGTAAAACGAAATACGTCGGAGGGTCCAACTTATCACACTCTAAGGCACGATCTCGTAATGAGAAGAATGGAAACTAATCCTAAATGTCCTCGCGACCTCGATTATAGATGTGGTGCACAACACACCGATAATCAAGACTACTAGACACGATGCGTAGACACCTTAGGATTAGCGCTCGATACCACTTTGTAACGCCCAACCGGGTTCCATCGTGCCTTACCGGGCACCCTAGTGATACAACATCGAGAAAACCAGCGGAAAAATAAAACACGAGTCATGAAACAAGAGATATAATAAATAAACAAAGCAGCAAAATGCCTTGGTATATACATAAAAACCGACAGTTATCCTTTTACAAACCCCCGCCACAACAAACCTGCACTTAAGATTTACAACAACTATGACGGACGGGCCGCCATACCCCGAATGTACAAGAACCTACAACTCGTGGAAACATACCAAAGATAAGCCTCAGAAGGAACTGAGCTTTCCAACACGCCGAAATGAGATCCTAGAGCGGGGATCCACAACCGATGTCTACACTGCGGCGTAACGCGGCCGAAGGAGTCGACAATGGTACCAAGTATGTGAAATCACAACATCAGTAAATGAAATCATAATAGCCTAAAAAGCGGAGACATGTATGATAACCAAAATACAAGACGCAACATAAAAGCGATCAAGTCGTGGACTCACGCCAAAGTCACCACTAAATATAACTATGGGTCTCACGCCCACAACATCCATCATGTTGGCATTATGGTCGCATGCCCTGCATCGCGCCGGTGTAGACATGTCCATGATGCAACAATAATAAGGCCGCATGGCCACACTCGGAATCGCGACGGTGTAGACATGCCCATGTAACCTCAATAACATATCTTGGTGGTCAACTCGCGCGTGGCCACATGCCCTGGAATCGTGCGCCGGTAGACACGCCTGTAACGCCCGAACCTCGCCATATCGTGCCTTACCGGCACCCAGTGATACAACATCGAGAAAACCAGGCAAATAAAACATAAATCATAAACAAGAGATATAATAAATAAACAGGCCAACCAGCGGTTGCCTCAAGATATACATAAAACCCGAACGCTTTAATCCTTTTACAACCCCGCCCACAACAAAGGCACTTCTAAGATTTACAACAACTATGACGACGGGGCCCGCCATACCCGAATGTATAAGCATCTGCACTGTGGTAACATACCAAAAGATAAGCCTCAGAAGAACGGGCTTTCAATACGCTGAGTGATCCTAAAAGCGGGATCGACACCGATGTACCTTTACCGCGGCATGAACGCAGCCAAGGAGATCAAGATAACAGTAATAAGTATGTGAAATCAATATCGTAAATGAAATCATAATAGCTTAAAAGCAGGAGACACGTATGATAACCAAAATACAGTACGCAACATAAAAGCAGTCAAGTCAGGGACTCACGCCCTCAAAGTCACCACTCAAACATAACTATGGGTCTCACGCCCACAACATCCATCATGTTCGCATCATGGCCGCATGCCCGGAATCGCATCGGTGTAGACATGTATGATGCAATAATAAGGCCGCACGGCCACATGCCCCCGACATCAGACGCAGTGTAGATGCCCATGTAACCTCAATCACACCATCAGGGTGGTCAACCACGCCGCACGCCCACACGCCTCGTGACGCAGTATCCACGTTGCAACAATAATAACAAGTCCGCACGGCCACATGCCCCGGACATCGTGACGGTGTAGACATGCCATGTAACATCAACAACAAGACAAGAATCAAAATGGAAACATACGGAATTCTCCATCACCCAAAGACGCCCAAGTAAGCAATAAGTCAACCGCCTCATCGAGACACAGAATACGTAAATACCACACCGCACAACAAAGTCTATCATCACAAGCATAGGCAAGTTTCACAACAACAAGCATAGGCAAGTTTCACAACAACAAGCATAGGCAAGCTTCGCACAACTCCAAGTACTTTCATATTATGCCAAAGTCCGGGTTTTTAACCCCAAAGTACTACATACGTTAAGTTCTTTTAAAAGAGATCCATTACTTTTATAAAAGTCACCCGATACCCGTAGTATAAGAATGACCAACCCACATTCCTTTTCAAAATCAAGTAACAACATTCTTTTCCTAAGTTCCAGTTTGCCTAGTTTCAATTACTCAAGCTTCTTATTTCAAATGGTTTCATAGTTCATAAACTTAATCACTTGATTTCTTTTTAGAACAATTGAGTAATATAAGTCTCGAGTGAGAGTAGGTTATTCTTGTTTACAACATTCTTATTACAGCAGCCATGATCTAGAAAATGTAATATCATTTTGTCTCATCTTAGTTTCTATGCAGATGGAGGTTTCTACTGGTTTTAATACGATACATCATTATTCAATACATTTTCCTTTATTAACGCTGCAGTGGTCTGTCGATACACATTCTGATTTCCGAAATCAGTATAACATTATCCCTTTAAATAAAACCAAGTACTCATTACTCACGAATGAGGTTTCACACAAACATTCACATTAAAACAATATAAGTTAAGTCTCTTATCTCATAAGATCAAGTCTCTTAACTTCTAACATCAGTAAACCATTTTCTTTACCTCTCTTAAGACTTTATACTTAACTCCCCATAAAGCTAGTATAACTCTTTTTAAAACCTTTAAAACCAAGTGTTACTCTCCCTTCAAAACGATTTATAAATCTTTTGAAATACATCAAGTTCTTTATTATAACTAGCCAGTTATAATTCACATCAGTTACCTTTTAAAACCACAAAGTATTTTCTACCTACATAAAGTCGTTATAACCAACTTCCCATAAAGCCGTTATAACACTTTATGTTTTAAGAACAATCAAACACAGCTTAACACACGACGCCTCACCGCACTACATAGTTCACACATATCATGCTAGAAGAGATGAAGAGGTTCACATACCTCGCGACGATTGTCGACTAATAGCAAAACGCCCAAGTACCTCAAACCGCGCTACTCCTAAGCCGGATTACTCCACACGTAGTACTTCAACCTATAAGGCCACAAGGCGCTTTATTAACATCTATATCTCAACGCTCCATAATCTACGTAAAATTCGGCAAAGACCTCCCCGCCACGCAAATCTCCTTCTCTATCGAGGCCGCTACCAAGCCAACCGTGGGGTTTTACACGCCTAACCGGACGTGTACAATTCCACTACACGAATACTACACAAGTCTAATGTAATACACCCATGTAATTACAGCCTGGGCTCATTCTAATTCTTCAGCTTAAGTCAACGACATTGCCACAATACTAAGTTCATTTCTATATATAGTATACAACCACTATATATTCAACACATATGTAATTTCCAATTACAATAGGGACAAGATATTTACCTCGATAAGCCCAAAATTATCCGAGTTTAATGTCGCACTGAGCAAGCAAGGTTTAGCTCCTATTCCGAGTGCTCCAATCCGCCCAAACAACCCTTAGAAGTTCTAACCAACTTCTCTTAAGTACTTCAAACAACATCAAGATTTCCTTAGTGGTTTTGGTTGAGACAAAAAGGACAAAAGGTAGTATTTCTGGTTCTACGATAGAGGTATCTTTGGAATACTACAAGGCACAAGGCTAAGGTATTTTGGGCATTATAACAATACTTGGAGATTTTTTCTATACCACAACAAGGGGTATTATACGAAAAACAACTAGCTAGTGGGTACCCTACTGCTAGCACCACTAGAGGGAGGGGAGGCTCTCGCTAGCTCACAAGAGAGGGAGAGAGCTCTGACGAGAGTCTACAAGAGGGAGGGAAGGGATTTATCACTTAGAACAATTTGTGGATGAATAAAGTCTTCACAGTGGAGCTATTTATAGGCCAAGCAAAGGCCAACCAATGGCCAAGATCCATCCATGTGTTAGGCAAGTGTAAGGCCAAGATCGCCAAGTGCACCCACAAAACACTCCACAAAACACTCCACAAAACAAGCCACAAAACAAGGCACAAAAGGAGGGACCAATCGCCAAGCCTCCTCTTTGCCGTCCAACGAGGTGACAAGTGTCACCTCCCGTTGGTCCAAAATGTTCCGCCGCCTAAAAATCCGCAAAAATACTAAATGACATAGCCGGAATTTTCCCAACGTAGTCGCGGAAACGCTTCGTCGTAAAACGACTCAATTCGCACTTGTGCCCAAATTTCGAACCAAAGCCAATTCTTAAGGCAAAATATTTAATACGCACGCCTCACGCATATACCGGAAATACGGTATAACATTCATCCTCTTAGAAACATTCATCCCGAATGTTCCTTCAAGGTCTCAAAACAACAGCGCCGTGATAGTCTTCACCGCTATACGCATTTAAAACAATCATGCCACACCGTCACAAAACACACGCCACTTCTCCCTTTCGCAGATTTGCCACTAACACTCGAACTCGCCTAGTGTCCGCACTCACACTTCCGCCAACGCCGCTTCCCAACCTCGAGTCACTACTCCAAACTTGGTCATCTCACTAACCTCGATTTCTAAGGCCATTCCCGCCTTCACGAACCGATTCTCGATCGAACGTAACCACGAACTCATACGACGGTCATCTAAACTGGGCCTAGCACCTTGTGACTCGCCACCGCGACCACCCAGAGCCGACCCTTCCTCAAAACGACGCGGTTGGCCCGCAACATGGCCCCAACCCGACCCACCGTAGCGCCAACTCTCCGCTTTCTAGATCCGAACAATCTACCTCTACAGTCGCGAAAGCTACCACTTCCATTTCACATTACCCAGTGACTTACCCTTTTCACTAACTGTGTTTCTAAATCACATTTTAGCACAAAGCTATCCAAACATATCATTAAAACACATCAACAACATCAATACACACAAAACTTTAGAGGGTTAAGGATATACCTGAAACTAGGCGGTTCAAGGACCGCTAAAATCGAACTTCCACCGCGACTTCTACCGTGGGCCCGCGAATCGCCTAGTAGTTCTGTGCTATCCTACCGCATACCCCGGTCGGACGCTCTCGCCATATGGCCCCGCTGCCGCAAGAATAACAAGCTCCTCGTACTACGACACTCCCCAAATGCGGTCTACCACATCGACCACACCGAGTGGTGACCGATCCGCCAACACCCTACTTCCTCGCATATCAAACCCGAGCCCGACCGCCTCTGAATATCCTGGGGTCCCGGCGTCGCGGAGGACCACTGCAATGGCGAGGTACATAACTAGTTCGCCTGAGGCGGTCCGCCAAAGTCGCTAAAATATCCATTGCCTTCGCCTTCTTCGCCGAAAGCCGTCCACCTGCCGATCTTCGCGCCTCGCACTCCAAGCGCATGAGCTCGACGCGGCAATGTCCATGCCCATCCAAGAGAAACACCAACAACTCTCGCTAGGTAATCATCGAGCTCAGAATATATCCGCACTCGCCCTCCATACTAGCTACTAACGCGAACATACCGCCAACGAGTCAACTCACATTGTACTCCCGAATCAGACGCTCGGGCCTCAACATCAAAAACTTTACCGAGCCCTCCTCATTTGCGAGGCAAGAAATGTGCCGAAGGCCCTCAAAACTCGCCCCAAACGGCCGGAAGTGCATGCTTCCCGAAAGCTCCCACGAAGTCAAACCAATCGATCGCGTATCACGCAAATGCGAACTAAATGTCACCGACTACCTCAAGCCTTGATCACCCGTGACGATCCTTCTTCAGAATCGACGGATGAACTCCTCGCGATCATCCTCCGCCTCGACCAGAAACTCAAAGTGCTACAACTAAGGAAATCCCGTAGCCTCAAATCGGCTTCGCCGCGCACTACAGTGCCGCTGAACTGGAACCGCCGCTGGCCCACTTATCTCATATCCGCCACAACTCGCCAATAATCGCCATCTCTCGCGGACCATCTCTCCTCGCCTGCATCGGGATGGAGGCTCGTGTATCAGAGTCTCAGCAGCCACCGCCGCGCTCTAAACTTCGCTGGTGCCGGGCGGCGCGCAAAACTCGCTCAAGCACTACCTCAGATCGACCGCTCGCGCTCGCATTTCTCAATCCCACTAGCAGCCTCCTCGCCGCTTTGCCCTTCGGGCCCCGGTTGTTTTCGCAGGCATAATCGTAAAAATGAAACACGCCGAGGGGTCCAACTTACAACACCTTTCTAAGGCACGATCTCGTAATGAGAAGAATGGAAACCAATCCTAAATGTCCTATAGCCTCTCGATTATAGACGTGGTGCACAACACACCGATAATCAAGACTCTACTAGACACGGTCAGACACTTTCCGAGGACTAATCGCTCGATACCACTTTGTAACGCCCAACCTGGCCCATCGTGCCTTACCCCGGCACCCTAGTGATACAACATCGAGAAAACCAATGCAAATAAAACATGAATCATGAAACAAGAGATATAATAAATAAACAAAGCAACCAAAACAGTTGCCTTCAGATATACATAAAACCCGAACAGCTTTAATCCTTTTACAACCCCGCCACAACAAGCATGCACTCTAAGATTTACTAACAACTATGACGGACAGTGGCCCCGCCATACCCCGAATGTATAAGCATCTACTGCACTGTGGTAACATACCAAAAGATAAGCCTCCAAGGAACGAGTTTCAATACGTTGAAAGGTGATCCTAAAATGGATCGACAAATGATGTACCTTTTTACTCGCAGATGAACGCAGCTTCCAAGGAGGTCAAGATAACAGTACCAAGTATGTGAAATACCAACATCAGAATGAAATCATAATAGCTTAAAAGGCGAGACATGTATGATAACCAAAATACAAGACGCAACATAAAAGTTAGCCAAGTCGTGGACTCACGCCTCAAAGTCACCACTCAAATATAACTACGGGTCTCACGCCCACAACATCCATCATGTTCGCATCACGTCATGCGCATGCCTCTAATCATCGTGACGGCAGACATGTCCATGATGCAACACACAATAGCGCCGCACGGCCACATGCCCCGGACATCGCGACGTGTGTAGACATGCCCATGTAACCTCAATCACAACCTCATCGGGTGGTCAACCATGCCGCATGGCCACATGCCCCGAATCGCAGACGGCAGACATGCCCATGTAACATCAACAACAAGACAAGAATCAAAATGGAAACATACCCGTGGAATTCTCCATCACCGCCAAAGACGCCCAAGTAAGTTCTCAATAAGTCAACCGCCTCTATCGAGACACTAGAATACGTAAATACCACACCGCACAACAAAGGCTATCATCACAAGCATAGGCAAGTTTCACAACAACAAGCATAGGCAAGTTTCACAACAACAAGCATGGTAAGCTTCGCACAACTCCAAGTACTTTCATATTATGCCAAAGTCCGGTTTTTAACCCCAAAGTACTACATACGTTAAGTTCTTTAAAAGAGATCCATTACTTTTATAAAAGTCACCCGATACCAGAGTATAAGAATGACCAACCCACATTCCTTTTCAAAATCAAGTAACAACATTCTTTTCCTAAGTTCCGCTTTGCCTAGTTTCAATTACTCAAGCTTCTTATTTCAAATGGTTTCATAGTTCATAAACTTAATCACTTGATTTCTTTTAGAACAATTGAGTAATATAAGTCTGAGAGAGTAGGTTATTCTTGTTTACAACATTCTTATTATAGCGCCATGATCTAGAAAATGTAATATCATTTTGTCTCGCCTTAGTTTCTATGCAGATGGAGGTTTCTACCGTTTTAATACGATACATCATTATTCAATACATTTTCCTTTATTAACGCCGCAGTTGGTCCTGCCGATACACATTCGATTTCAAATCGTGATAACATTATCCCTTTAAATAAAACCAAGTACTCATTACTCACGAATGAGGTTTCACACAAACATTCACATTAAAACAATATAAGTTAAGTCTCTTATCTCATAAGATCAAGTCTCTTAACTTCTAACATCAAGAAACCATTTTCTTTACCTCTTAAGACTTTATACTTAACTCCCATAAAGCTAGTATAACTCTTTTTAAAACCTTTAAAACCAAGTGTTACTCTCCTTCAAAACGATTTATAAATCTTTTGAAATACATCAAGTTCTTTATTATAACTAGCCGCTTATAATTCACATCGCTTACCTTTTAAAACCACAAAGTATTTTCTTACCTACATAAAGTCGTTATAACCAACTTCCCATAAAGCCGTTATAACACTTTATGTTTTAAGAACAATCAAACACGCTTAACACACGTACGCTCACCGTACTACATAGTTCACACATATCATGCTGTAAGAGATGAAGAGGTTCACATACCGCGACGATTGTCGACTAATAGCAAAACGCCCAAGTACCTCAAACCGCGGCTACTCCTTAAGCCAAGGATTACTCCACACGTAGTACTTCAACCTATAAGGCCACAAGGCGCTTATTAACATCTATATCTCAACGCTCCATAATCTACGAAAATTCGGCAAAGACTTCCCCGCCACACGCAAATCTCCTTCTCTATCGAGGCGGCCACCAAGCCAACCAGTGGGGTTTTACACGCCTAACCGGACGTACAATTCCACTACACAAGAATACTACACAACTCTAATGTAATACACCCCAATGTAATTACTGATTCGATTCTAATTCTTCAGCTTAAGTCAACAGACATTGCCACAATACTAAGTTCATTCTATATATAGTATACAACCACTATATATTCAACACATATGTAATTTCCAATTACAATAGGGACAAGATATTTACCTCGATAAGCCCAAAATTATCCGAGTTTAACGTCACTGAGCAAGGTTTAGCTCCTATTCCGAGTGCTCCAATCCGCCTCCAACAACCCTTAGAAGTTCTAACCAACTTCTTAAGTACTTCAAACAACATCAAGATTTCCTTAGGGTTTTGGTTTGAGACAAAAGGACAAAAGGTAGTATTTCCGGTTCTACGATAGAGGTATCTTTGGAATACTACAAGGTACAAGGCTAAGGTATTTTGGGCATTATAATAATACTAGGAGAGTATTTCTATACCACAACAAGTGGGTATTATACGAAACAACTAGGCAGTGGGGTACCCTACTGGCTAGCACCACTAGAGGGGGGAGGGGGAGGCTCTCGGCTAGCTCACAAGAGAGGGGGAGAGGAGCTCTTGGACGAGAGTCTACAAGAGGGAGGGGAAGGGATTTATCACTTAGAACAATTTGTGGATGAATAAAGTCTTCACAAGGGGAGCTATTTATAGGCCAAGCAAAGGCCAACCAATGGCCAAGATCCATCCATGTGTTAGGCAAGTGTAAGGCCAAGATCAAGCCAAGTGCACCCACAAAACACTCCACAAAACACTCCACAAAACAAGCCACAAAACAAGGCACAAAAGGAGGGACCAATCGCCAAGGCCAAGCCTCCTCTTTGCTGCCCAACGAGGGTGACAAGTGTCACCTCCCGTTGGTCCAAAATGTTCGCCGCTCGGAAAAATCCGCAAAAATACTAAATGACATAGCCGAATTTTCCCAACGTAGTCGTGGGAAACGCTTTCGTCGTAAAACGACTCACCCGCACTGTGCCCAAATTTCAACCAAAGCCAATTCTAAGGCAAAAATTTAATACGACGCCTCACGCATACTCCGAAATACGGGTATAACACGCCCATGTTGCAATAATAACCATATATCGTAATCAATCGGCCAGACGCCGCATGGTCGCGATGCCCTCGAATCAGACGGTGTAGACATGTCCATGTGACATCAACAACAAGACAGTAATCAAAATGGAAACATACCCGTGGAATTCTCCATCACTGCCAGCACGTCCAAGTAAGTTCTCAACAAGTCAACCGGCCCTCTATCGAGAGACGAGGTAACACAGAAATACCACACTTGCACAACAAAGGCTATCATCACAAGCATAGACAAGTTTCACAACAACAAGCATAGGCAAATTTCACACAACTCAAAGTACTTTCATTTTATGCCAAGGTCCGGGTTTTAACCCTAAAGTACTACGTACGTTAAATTCTTTAAAAGAGATCCATTACTTTTATCAAAGTCACCCGATACCCGTAGTATTAGAATGACCAACCCACATTCCTTTTCAAAATCAAGTAACAACATTCTTTCCTAAGTTCCGCTTTGCCTAGTTTCAATTACTCAAGCTTCTCATTTTCAAATGGTTTCATAGTTCCCAAACTTAATCACTTGATTCCTTTTAGAACAATCGAGTAATATATGTCTCACGCGAGAGTAGGTTATTCTTGTTTACAACATTCTTATTACAAAGTACCGTGATCTAGAAAATGTAATATCATTTTGTCTTATCTTAGTTTCTATGCAGATGGAGGTTTCTACTGGTTTTAATAATACAATTCATTAGTCAGTACATTTTCCTTTATTAACGCTGCAGTGGTCTGTCGATACACATTCCGATTTCCAAATCAAGAAACATTATCCCTTTAAAAACCAAGTACTCATTACTCACGAATGAGGTTTCACACAAACATTCACATTAAAACAAATAAGTTAAGTCTCTTATCTTATAAGATCAAGTCTCTAACTTCTAACATCAAGAAACCATTTTCTTTACCTCTCTTAAGACATTATACCTAACTCCCATAAAGCTAGTATAACTCTTTTTAAAACCTTTAAAACCAAGTGTTACTCTCCCTTCAAAACGATTTATAAATCTTTGAAATACAAAGAAGTTCTTTATTATAACAAGCCGCTTATAATTCACATCGCTTACCTTTTAAAACCACAAAGTATTTTCTTACCTACATAAAGTCGTTATAACTAACTTCCCATAAAGCCGTTATAACACTTTATGTTTTAAAACAATCAAACACGCTAACACACGACGCTCACCGTACTACATAGTTCACACATATCATGCTAGAAGAGATAGGAAGAGGTTCACATACCGCGATGCAGTATCGACTAATAGCAAAATGCTCCAAACAGTGGCTACTCCTGCCAAGCTGGATCACTCCACACGTAGTACTCCAACCTATAAGGCCACAAGCGCGCTTTATTAACATCTAGATCTCAACGCTCCATATTAGAAAATCCGGAAGACTCTCCCGCAACAAATGTAGAATCTCCTCCTCTTCTATCGAGGCCGGCCACTAAGCCAACCAGTGGGGGTTTACACGCCTAACCTGACGTACAATTCTACAACACAAGAATGCTATACAAGTCCATCTGAATGTCCTATGTAATTACTCGCTCAGCTTCTTTATTCTTCAGGCTTAAGTCAAAAGACATTGCCACAATACTATGTTTAGTTCTATATATAGTATACTTCAACTATATATTCTACAACATGTAATTTCCAATTACAATAGAAGGACAATAGGGTTTACCTCGATAAGCCCAAAATTATCCGAGTTTAATGTCGCCTCCCGAGCAAGGTTTAGCTCCTACCCGAGTGCTCCAACTGCTCCAAACAACCCTTAGAAGTTCTACGCAACTTCTACTCCATACTTCAACAACGTGAAGATTTTCCTTAGGGTTTCGTTTATTGGCTAAAGGAAAGTATAATGGTATTTTCCGGGCTTTTCGTATAAGTATAACCTTGGAATACTACAAGGTATTTGGACATTACAACAATACTTGGAGAGTATTTCTATACCACAAAGGGGGGTATTATACGAAACCAACTAGGCTAGGGGGGGGTACCCTCTACCAAAGCTTCTCAGGGGGTAGAGGCTCTAGGAGAACTCTTCAAGAGGGAGGAGGATTTCAAGACTTAGGCAATTTTTGGATGAAGAAATTCATCAAGTTAGAGGGGTATTTATAGGTCAAGAAATGGCCAACCAATGGCCAAGATTCATCCAAGTGTTAGGCAAGTGTAGGGCTAGGATTTAGGCAAGTGTCCATTCTAACAACTACACAAAATATCCTACCAACTCCTTGACAAAAATTGACACCCAAATCGTCCACCATTGCCGTCCACCTTCACCAATTAGAGGGTGACAAGTGTCGCCCTCTTGTTGGTCCAAAATGTTTCGTCTCTCGGAAAAATCCGCAAAAATTAAATATGACATAGCCGGAATTTTCCCTACAAAAGCTGTGGAAACGTTTCGTCGGAAAACGACTCTTTCCGGCACTTGTGCCCAAATTTTCGATTCTTGCCAAACCTTAAGGCAAAAATTATACGTACGCCCTCACGTACATACTCTGGAAATACGGGGTATAACAACAGGACATAATCCGTGAGATTCATCAGCTAGAAAGCCTAGGGGTTCGGTGGTTTGTTTCCAATGATTAATAGAGTTCAGGTCTGGGAGGTTGCCGAGTCTACCCTCGTCGAGGAGGTGAGGAAGCAATAGTATAAGGATCCAATTTTGGTACGGAATCGAGATACGACTCTCCGAGAGGAGAAGAGCCTGTGTGAGATAGCACCTGATGGGATGCTAGGATACGAGGCGGTTGTGTATGCCGCAAGACTTCACGCCAGGTTTTAGGGGCACACGCGTGCTCGTTACTCTAAGTTATTCGGGGTCGACTAAGATGTATCATGACCTCTGATGCATGTATTGGTGGGATGGCCTGAAGAGGGACGTAGCAGAGTTTGTTGCTTAGTGTCTGAATGTCAACAGGTCAAGGTTGAGCACCAGAAGCCCAGTGGGCTATTACGGACGATTGAGATCCCGACTTGGAAATGGGAGGTGATTAATACTTACTCGGCTGAGGATTAAGCTAGACTATATATCAGGGAGATTATGAGGCTGCACGGAGTTCCTACGTTTATTATGTCAGATAGATGAGCTCAGTTTACGGATAACTTCTGGGGGTTTCCAGAAGGGATTAGGGACACAGATGAGTCTCAGTATTGTATTTCATCCTCAGACCAACGGACAGGAAGAGCGTACTATCCAGACACTTGAGGATAGGCTTCGGGCCTGTGTTATTAAGTTCAGGGATAGCTGGGAGGATTATTTGCCTCTTGTTGAGTTACGTACGATAACAGCTACCCTTCCAGTATCCAGATGGCCCTGTATGAGGCTTGGTATGGAAGGAAGTGTAGGTCACCGGTTAGTTGGTTCGACGTAGGCGAGGTTCAGTTAATTGGCCCAGACTTGATTCAGCGGGCTGTGGACGAGGTGAAGCCTATCCAGGAGAGGTTATTAGCAGCTCAGAGTCGACAGAAGTCTTATGTAGACAATTGACATCGACACTTGGAGTTCCGGTTTACGATTGGGTTTTCCTGAATATTTCACCAATGAAGGGAATATTGAGATTCGGAAAGAATGGAAAGCTTAGTCCAAGATATATTAGACCATATCGCATAATTCGACGTATTAGTCAGGTAGCTTATGAATTGAATTTACCTTAAGAATTGGAGTTTGTTCATCCGGTTTTCCATGTGTCCGTGTTGAGAGCATACGGTGGAGATCCCTCTAGGATTGTACCAATAGAGGATGTGCACGTTACAGAGAATCTGACATATGAAGAAATTTCTGTTGCTATCCTAGATCGACAAGCCCGCAAGCTGAGGAGTAAGGATGTAGCTTATGTGAAAGTCTTGTGGAAAAATAGGAATGTGGAAGAGATGACGTGGGAGGCGGAAGAAGAAATGTTACACAAATATCCACACCTATTCCAGACTAATGACGAGATTTCAAGAGAAGCTCAAGGTAAATTATAATTAGACACGCTTGAAGACCATGAGAGGTCTGATGTAGTTGCATGTTATATGTCACCCCAACATTCGAGGACGAATGTTTCTAAGGGGGGAAAGATGTAACGACTCGTAATTTTGGACAACAATTTGAGCATGTAAACAAAGAAAATGGATCCGAATGTTGTTTTTTTATATATATCTACGTATACTAATAAGGAAATTAGTATACAAGGGATGTGATCCCGAAATAATTTTTGATACAACAAGTGTGACGATGGAAGATGAAAATAATTTTAGTATATGCTTAACAAGGTTATGAACTAGTGTCATATTACAAGAATTATGACATTGAAGATATGAAGATTTTATAAATCACCAGAATTTAAGTGTATTAAGATCAATAATTAATTAGGATTATTGGATAAATATTATGTGGACATGGTCCATGTGTTCATTAATAGGTGGAAGCCTATTAGGTGAAATGCATGCACATTACAGGTGGTGTAATGTGTGATGATTAGTAGATAAAAGGTATTGTGGAGGGCCACACGTGTAAAGCCTAAAGATGCTGCAAGTTCATTATTTTAATTCATCTCCCTTTCATTTCTAATCTTAACAACTTGTCCACTGTTACACGTAACAAATCCTTAGGCAAATTTCATTTTCAATTTTAGACCTTTCCTTTTAAAAAAAAAAATGGAAGAACTACATAACAGCTATTGGAGAAACACTTATCCTTGTATATTACTCGTAGCACAAAGCAATTTGTGCAGCAACATGTTCCACTTTAAATCATTTGGAAATTCCATATTGGACAGTAAACTCTCTTGACTCGAATAATTAGTGGAATCGAGGTTCAGTTTAAGAGAGTGATGGTTCACCCTGGTAGGTTGCCGGTTCAGCTGATGCCGGAGCACTCTATTTATTCCAGAGTTCTAGTCTAGTTTTGGTATGTGATTCTTCCTATCCCTTTGAGCATGATATTTTCCAAATATATATAAGGTACGGTAGACGTACGTGTATTAAACTGAACTTGGTTTTATTTTTGATATCTTTGCACTTGAGTTCTAAATAATAACAATCTTGAATATTTCAAAAGAGTTGTGAATCGTTTTTGGAAGAAAAGTAACACTTGGTTTTTACAAAAAGCTTAAGGGTTATACTAGCCTTATGGGAGGTTAGGTATAACGACTTAAGAAAGATAAGAAAACGGTTTTTGTTTGTTTATCAAATGCTAGAAATATTGTCTGAAGGTAGGGTAAGTTGGTTTGATAGACCTGTTATGATACTACGTGTGTTAGTATCGTGTGACGCTTATGTAAGGAGGTTATTCTTGTTATGCTTATATTGATTAACGATAAGTCGTTGTGTTCAATTCTTGTGATGTTTGTGTAAAGAGGTTATTCTTATTGTGCTTATGTTGTTTAACGATAAGCCATTGTATTAGTATTGTACCACTCACCTCTTGACATGTTATACCGGGGGTTAAGCTGCCCCCCGATGCGAGGAATGCCTCTTGCGGGTCCAGGGGACCTATGCGGAGCTACGAGAGTTCCAGGTTAGTGTGCGGGGAATACCTCATGCGGTCTATGTGGCCATGCGGACTACGAGAGTCCAGGACGATTACGAGGAGTAGCTACCCTCGATGCGGGGAATACCTCATGCGGGCCTAGGTGGCCTATGCGGACTGCGGGAGTCCAGGATTAGGCGTGCGTAATGATACTATGGGCGATTGGCCTTGCTTCGATCATTCACGGCCTAGAAAACGTCCTGTTACAGTATACCTATTATTGCTCTTGTTTGTGGTATGACACTATGTGCAGTTAACTCGGTTGTTTTCATACATACTTGTGAGTTGGCTTTAAAATGTTATGGTTTTATATGTGTATTTATATCTGTACTTGACAGTTTCACATACTTGGTACCTGTTGTACTGACCTCCTTCGGGGGGCTGCGTTCATGCCGCAGGTAAAGGGAAGCAGGTGGTAGATCCTCATTCTTAGGATCTCTATTCAGGTGTCAGGAGCTCCATTTCTCCGGAGGCTCGACTTTTGGTATGGTTCTCCCTGGTGTTTGTTACACCCCGTAATTGCAGAACATGTTTTAAGAACATAAGTAAGAACTAGAGTCTCGCCAAGGTGTATGCTTATGGTGGATCTTCGGAAAGCATTTGACACGGTCTCCTGGAATTTCCTCGATTCTGTGCTAAGAGGTCTCAAGTTTCCGGACAGATTTGTTAGATGGATTATGGAGTGTGTGTAACGACTCGTAATTTTGGACAACAATTTGAGCATGTAAATAAAGAAAATGGATCCGAATGTTGTTTTTTTTATATATATATCTACGTATACTAATAAGGAAATTAGTATACAAGGGATGTGATCCCGAAATAATTTTGGATACAATAAGTGTGACGATGGAAGATGAAAATAATTTTAGTATATGCTTAACAAGGTTATGAACTAGTGTCATATTACAAGAATTATGACATTGAAGATATGAAGATTTTATAAATCACCAGGATTTAAGTGTATTAAGATCAATAATTAATTAAGATTATTGGATAAATATTATGTGGACATGGTCCATGTGTTCATTAATAGGTGGAAGCCTATTAGGTGAAATGCATGCACATTACAGGTGGTGTAATGTGTGATGATTAGTAGATAAAAGGTATTGTGGAGGGCCACACGTGTAAAGCCTAAAGATGCTGCAAGTTCATTATTTTAATTCATCTCCCTTTCATTTCTAATCTTAACAACTTGTCCACTGTTACACGTAACAAATCCTTAGGCAAATTTCATTTTCAATTTTAGACCTTTCCTTTTAAAAAAAAAATGGAAGAACTACATAACAGCTATTCTTGTTCTTTCATTCACGAGAAGTGGAGAAGTTTGGAGAAACACTTATCCTTGTATATTACTCGTAGCACAAAGCAATTTGTGCAGCAACATGTTCCACTTTAAATCATTTGGAAATTCCATATTGGACAGTAAACTCTCTTGACTCGAATAATTAGTGGAATCGAGGTTCAGTTTAAGAGAGTGATGGTTCACCCTAGTAGGTTGCCGGTTCAGCTGATGCCGGAGCACTCTATTTATTCCAGAGTTCTAGTCTAGTTTTGGTATGTGATTCTTCCTATCCCTTTGAGCATGATATTTTCCAAATATATATAAGGTACGGTAGACGTACGTGTATTAAACTGAACTTGGTTTTATTTTTGATATCTTTGCACTTGAGTTCTAAATAATAACAATCTTGAATATTTCAAAAGAGTTGTGAATCGTTTTTGGAAGAAAAGTAACACTTGGTTTTTACAAAAAGCTTAAGGGTTATACTAGCCTTATGGGAGGTTAGGTATAACGACTTAAGAAAGATAAGAAAACGGTTTTTGTTTGTTTATCAAATGCTAGAAATATTGTCTGAAGGTAGGGTAAGTTGGTTTGATAGACCTGTTATGATACTACGTGTGTTAGTATCGTGTGACGCTTATGTAAGGAGGTTATTCTTGTTATGCTTATATTGATTAGCGATAAGTCGTTGTGTTCAATTCTTGTGATGTTTGTGTAAAGAGGTTATTCTTATTGTGCTTATGTTGTTTAACGATAAGCCATTGTGTTAGTATTGTACCACTCACCTCTTGACATGTTATACCAGGGGTTAAGCTGTCACGACCCGTTCCGGGGCCCGTGACTGGTGCCTTACCCGGGCACCCAAGTAGTCATACATCAGAGTAATCAGCGGAATATAAAAACAAGACATGAAACAGTTGTAAAATGAGACACGGTTTTATGTGAGAAAATGTCGCCGTTCGGCATATATATATAAACATAGTTTTGCAGTTACATCCCAACTGCATAATAGACTGAGCACTCTAAGAAGATAAACAACTATGGCGGGACAGGGCCCCGCCATACCCTGAATGTACAAAACTATATATAACAACAGGGAGATCATACCCAAAAGTCGAGCCTCCGGAGAAGATGGAGCTCCTGACACCAAAGCAAAGAGATCCTAAGGATGTGGATCTAGCACTGCTGTTCTTACCGCGACATTTAACGCAGCCCCAAGGAGGTCGCATAACAACAGTACTAAGTATGTGAAATCGTAAAGATCAAGTAAAATCAAAGTATTTAAAGCCATTTGTAAATACAACTAGTTTAACTGCACATAGTGCCACAACATAAACAAGAGCAAAATAGATATAATGTAACTGGTCTTTCCTAGGCCGCGAATGATCGAAGCAAGGCCGATCGCCCATAGTATCATTATGCGTGCCTAGCCCTGGACTTCCCGCAGTCCGCATAGGTCACACACAGACCCGCATGAGGTATTCCTCGCATCGGGGGTAGCTAACCCCTGCACCTCCTCGACTCCCGCACCGCATAGTCTCAATAGACCGCATAGTCACATTGCACGCATAGGGCATCCTCGACGGGCTAAAAGACCCGAATGATCAATCCCGAACTCCCGCAGCCCGCATAGTCTCACAGCACCGCATAGCCGATAGACCCGCATCGGTGGCAAGCCCTCGGTATAACAAGTCGAGGGGGTAGGTGATATAATAACAAGATAACCGACTTACCGTTTAGCAACGTAAGCACAACAAGAATGACCCCATTTCACAACATCACAAGACACTAACACACGTAGCATCATAATATGTCTATTTATCAATCAATCTTACTACACCTTACAGAAATCAAAACAAGGTTTTCATAAGCAAATAAGTAAACAGTTCTTTTTATCTTTCTTAAGTTGTTATACCTAACTTCCCATAAAGCTAGTATAACTCTGAAGCTTTTGTTTAAAAACCAACTGTTTCTCTTTTGTTAAAAATGATTCAGTATTCTTTTGAAATGCTTCAAGATCTTTATTATTCAGGCTTAAGTCAAAAGATATTGCTGTAATTATTATTCAGTTAACACACGTACGTCTACCGTACTATATATATATTTAAAATATCATGCTCAAGAGTATAGGAAGAATCACATACCTTATCGGCGAAATCCACCTGCCAAGTCGAATATGTCGCGCGCAGAGAATCAGCCTATAATAGTCAAATACGTCTATCAACGTCTAGACTATTCATAAATGATTCTAAGTAGAGGGTTCTCTATTCTACGGAAAATCAGCACTTCCTACTGCCGTCAAGCTACTCAAGTTCATTGTGAAAATATCATATGTAAATACTTCAATTATTCTTCTTTATACCCTTCTACCGTGATAATGTTCAATTCTATTCATTAATATTCTTTCATATCTTATACTCAAGTCTTAACTATTCTTATATGTAATATCCAATTACAATAGAAGGACAAGAGTATTTACCTCGATAAGCCCAAAATTATCCAAGTTAAAAGTCGCTCCTGAGCAAGGTTTAGCTCCTAATTTGTACGCTCTGATAGCTCCAAGAACCCTTAGAAGTTCCCAACAACTTCTACTAAAATACTATAAGGGAATTGGGCTAGGGTATTTGGAATAGTAACTATACTTGGAAGACAACTTTTCTACCAAGGGAGGGGGTAGGTTTCGCCAGGACTACTAGGCTGTATGGGGGGGTTTCGGCCAAGGGCCTTCACAAGGGGGGAGGGGGAGTGTTTGGACGAAAACACTACAAGAGAGGGGAGGAATTTTTCAAAACTTGGAAATTGATTTGTGGATGAAGAACTCTTCATCTTAAGGGGGGTATTTATATGTCAAGCAATGGCCAACCAATGGCCAAGATGAATCCAAGTGCTAGGCAAGTGTAAGGTGGAGATTTAGGCAAGTGTCCTTATCCATCTACTACACAAATATCCTACCAACACCTTGACTAAGGAGAAGGCACAAAAAACGTGCCAACTTTGCCCAACTTTGCCGTCCAATGAGGGTGACAAGTGTCACCCTCCCGTTGGTCCAAAATATTTCATCTCTCGGAAAAATCCGCAAAAATTATAAATGACATAGCCGGAATTTACCCTACGCGAGTTTAGTAAAACGTTTCGTCGAAAAACGATTCTTTAAGTGAGTTGTGCACAAACATTTTTCGTCCAATGCCTAACCAAGGCTAAACTTTTGTACGTACGTCCTCACGTACATACTCTGGAAATACGGGGTATAACATTCTCCCCTCCTTAGAAACATTCGTCCCGAATGTTCCTTCCCAAGACAGTCAACGATAAAATACCTCACAACTTAACAGTTTGCAAGTGCCACACATGGCCATAATATAACACTTAAGCAAATACGATAATTAAAAACCAGCAAATAGGAAAGTAAGTTACACGAGGTGTGGGAATAAGTGAGGATACCTGCCTCATGTCCTCCTCGCCTTCCCACGCCATCTCCTCCCCGAGCTCGTTCCGCCACGTAACTTTGACGGAAGCCACGCCCCGTCCGCAGACGCCTAACCTGACGATCGATTATCGCTATGGGAATCTCCTCATACGATAACCCCTCGGTCACCTGGACATCGTCAATCGGGTGCACTCTAGATGGATCCCCGATACATCTCCTCAGCATAGAAACATGAAACACCGGATGCACTGCCTCCAGATCGGACGGCAGATCCAACTCATAGGCAACCTTGCCTACCTGCGGACACCGATACGCCCAATGTACCTTGGCCGAAGCCTTTCTTTCCGAATCTCATCACACCTTCATGGGTGACACCTTCAGAAAACCTAATCATCAATCGCGAACTCCGATGCCGACGACGATGATCTCGTGATATGACTTCGTTGACTTCGAGCCGCCAAGACCGCTCCCGGATAAGCTTCACCTTATCCATCGCCGCTGCACCAAATCTGTCCTACTAATCGCACTCGCCCACATCGAACCAGCCTATCGGCGACCGCACTTCCTCCCATACAAGGCCTCATAAGGCGCCATCTCGAATACTGGGTGGTAGCTATTATTATACGCAAACTCAACTAGAGGCAAATGATCCTCCCCTACCACTGGTCAATAATACAGCTCGCAGATATCCTCAAGAGTCCGGATAGTGCGCCAACTCGTCCGTCTGTCTGCGGATGGAATGCGATTGCTCACTCAAGGCCCCTAAACCCTTCTCGAAAGACCTCCGTAAGTTAGCCGCATAATCGGGCTCTACATGCGATATGATCGAAATAGGGACTCCATGCATCGACGATCTCGGATATAAAGTCCGCATAATCTCACCAAAAGTCGTCCCGACGGAAGAAAGTGGTGATTTCACACCGCCGACGATAACCCAAATCATGTCTCCTCCGAGTGCGAGGTAATCCCGTGATGAAGTCCATGTTGATCACCTCCACTTCCGTCGGGATCTCTATCGTCGCAACAAACCACCGTGCCTCTCGTGCTCTACCTTCACCGCCGATAACACGCATCGAGCTACGAACTCGCAACGCCCTCTTCAAGCCATCCCACCAATACATAGATCTAAGGTCGTGGTACATCTTGGTCGACTGGACGGATAGATGGTAACGCCGCTGTGTGCTTCCCAAGAACCGCCGCCAAGTCCTCAAACATCCGAACACACAACTCGCCAAACCTTAGCACCCCATCAGGTGCTACCTCAAAAGGACCCTTCCCCTCACGAAGAGCCGTATCACTGTACCGCGTCAAAACCGGATCATCAAACTTTTGCCTCTTCACCTCCTCGACGATGGAAGACTCGGCAACCTCTCGAACTCGAACTCCACTGCTATCAGAATCAATCAAACGGACATCAAGGCTCGCTAATCGATGCAAATCACGAACCATTCCTCCTCCTCGGTCACATCCGATAGGCTACCCATTGACCTACGACTAAGGGCATACGCATAACATTGGCCTTCCCGGTGGTGCGGGATGTCAACATCATAATCCTTGAGCAGCTCTAACCACCGTCTCTGTCGTAAGTTCAGCTCTCTCTGGCTGAAGATATACTGGAGGCTCTTGTGGTCTGTACAAATATCCACATGAACCCCATACAAATAGTGCCTCCAGATCTTCAATGCGTGAATCACCGTTGCCAACTCCAAATCATGCGGGTAGTTCCTCTCGTGTTTCTTAAGTTGTCGACGCATACGCTATAACCTTGCCCCGCCAGATCAACACACATCCCAACCCGATGCCCGACGATCACAATACACGACATAACCGTCTGACCTCGGAAGAGTAAGAACGGGGCGCCGCCGCCTCTCCTTCAAGAATCGAAACCCCGCCACACGCATCAGTCCATCAAACTTAGCCGCCTTCCGAGTCACCTAGTCATCGGTGCGCAGATAGAAGCAAACTTCTACGAACCGTCGATAGAAACGCAAGGCCCGTAAAATCGCGCACTGCCGGAGTAGCAGGTCTAGGCCAAGTCCCGATCGCCTCAATCTTGGCGTATTCCACTGAATACCATCTACCACAATATGCCCAAGAAAAGCCGAAGCTAACCAAAACTCACATTTGGAAAATTTGGCGATAATCGCTGGTCCCGAGAACCGCAAGATCGCCTCAAATGCTCGCATGCTCCCCGCTCTGGCGAATAAACCAAGATATCATCAATGAACACTATCACAAACGTGTCCAAAATGGTTTGAACACTCGGTTCATCAAATCCATGAATACCACGAGTATTGATCAACCCAAAAGACATGACTCGAACTTCATAATGCGTCTGCACGTCGGAATGCGATCCTGGGACATCCGCCTCTCGACTTGTACATGATGATAGCGATCGCAGATCAATCTTGAGAAACATCTCGCACTCGCAACCGGGTCGAACAAATCATCAATCCCGGAAGGGGGTATTCGTTTAATGGTCACCTTGTTCACCGCACAGAATCAACACATGCGCAGCGGCCCCGTCCTTCTTCTTCACGAACAATACGGCGCTCCCTGTGAGAAACACTAGGCTGATGAAGCCCTTCTCCAAAGAAATCTCGCGGTGGTCCTTCAACTCTCTCAACTCAAAGAAAGCATTCTCAGATGGCGAATGGAAATAAAGCCGAGTGTCCGCAAGACATCGATACAAACTCTATCTCCTCTGCGGAGGGATACCCGGAGGTCGTATGGAAACACGCCTGGGAACTCTCGACTATCGAATCGACCGAAATCGCATCGCAGCCTCGTGATCAAACACCAACGAGATGGTAGATGTATTCTTCTCGCACCATCTTCCTAGCCTTGAGGTAGGAAATAAACCTACCTCTGGCGATACATGTTCTCCCACTCGACAACCGGCCTCAGAAACGGAACTGCATTACTCTCTCCTGCAGCCAACATGGGCGTAGCAAGAAGCTAGCCAATCCATACCTATGATCACAACGAAATCAGTCATATCCAACTCTATCAAGTCGCTAGTGGTCCGACGCATCAGATATGGTCATCGACAAGCCCTATATACCCGCCGAGCTACCACCGAAACACCCACTGGCGTAGCTACCTCGAAAGTGGTCTATGGACTCGTGCTCTATCCCTATCCTACTAGCAATAAGGGAGATATAGAGGTAGTAGAACCCGGATCTATCAAGGCATACACATCATAATCGGAGATCGATAAGGTACTGTGGACGACATCGCGAGGCCTCCCGATCCCGCCTACCGACAAGGCATAAATGTGGTTACGAGGACCGCTAGAATCGGGACCGCCACCGACTCTTCGCCGCGACTGGTCCACGAGTACACCGCCCGGGCGTGTAACTATAGGGACGCAAGAACCGCAATGCACCAGAAGCCGAGCCCTACCACCACGCTCATTGACAGCCGTGATAATGACCGCCACAAGTATAGCAAGCTCGGCGTAGTATCGCAGCTCTGAATGGAATCTACCACAACGACACACCGAGCAGATTCTCGATTAGCACCTCGCTACCCGAAGTTCAAGTCCCGCCACGACCGCCCGAATACTCGGGTCAGATAATGATGCTGGAGTGCTCGAGCCGGCTTGGTGCACCAGACGTCACGAGGCCGTCCACCCCGAACTACCAAAAGAACCGGCCGCTCGCCTTCTTCACGCCGATATCCGCCGACCCGGCCTCTCTACGCCTCGCATCCCGGTCGTGAGCTCGCACGCGTAATATCCATGCTCGTCAAGAGCCACACCCGCACAAGACTCGGCCATATAATCATCTAGCCCGGTGACATAGCAATGCACCCTGTCCTCCATATCTGCTATCAATGCAGGGACATATCGAGCCAAAGAATCGAACTCGACATTGTACTCCCTAACCGCGGCCCTTCTCTGCCTCGCAGAATAAAAAATCGCCCGCGCCCTCCTCATCTGTGGAGGCAAGAAGTGAGTGAGGAAAGCCTCTGAGAACTCATCCCAAGTAGCTGGGGACGCGTGCTCTCCCCGGGATAACTCCCACGAATCAAACCAATCGACTGCGGTATTGTCACGACCCGATTCCGGGCCCGTGACTGGTGCCTTACCCCGGGCACCCTAGTGATACAACATCAGAGTAATCAGCGGAACATAAAACGATACAAGACATATTATGAAATATGAAACAATAATCTGAGAAAGACTTGCCTTTCTAAGCATATATGTAAATAACAACTTTTTCAAAATGAACATTTTAATCCTTTTTAAAAACCCCGCCACAACAAGATTACTGCACTTAAGAATGATATGACAACAACGGCGAACAGGCCCCGCCAAACCCCAGAATGTAAACACGTACTACGACAGGGGACCATACCACTCATAAGCCGCCGGAGAAACGGAGCTTCCCAAACGCCAAATCGTGGACTCGAGAGCTAGGATCAACGATCGGTGTACCTCAACTCGCGCAGATGAACGCAAATTTCGGGGAGGTCGCACAACAGTACCGAGTATGTGAAACTAAAAATATCAGAAATGAAATCATAATAGTCTATAAAGCGAGAGACATGTATGATAAGCAACTACAGCTCACAACAAATAAGGCCATGTCAAGTCGTGACTCATGCCTCAAAGTCATCACAATAAACCGCACGGCAAGTACGAAGGCATAGCTGACTACTAAGACCCACGCACCAAAAATACCACAAAGCGTATCCCGAGGTCTTTCTAGACCGCACCACATGATCGAAGCCGCCATCGCCCGCAATATCAATGTGCGCGTCTATCCTCGAACTCTCGCAGCCCGCATAGGTCACACGGACCCGCATGAGGTATTCTCGAATCATGGTCCTGCATCGCCGAGGTATACCCCGCATCGGCGCTAACCTCGGTATCCGCTAGGCTCCCGCAACCCGCATAGTCTCAAAAGACCGCATAGTCTCAACAGACCGCATAGGAATCCGCATCGTGCTAAACACCCGAATGATCAATCCCGAGCTACCGCGACCGCGTAGTCACGAGGACCGCGATAGCCGTAAAGACCGCGTCGAGGGTGGCAAGCCCTCGTATAATAAGTCAAAGGGGTATGTGATACAATAATAGTACAACGGGCTTAACGCTTAACAACGTAAGCACAACAAGTGACCCCTTACATCACGATCACACAAGATACTAACACACGTAGCATCCTAACATTTTCACTTATCACATCAACAAGAAAGTATTTACAAGGCTATCTCAAACCAACACAATCGAGTTATTCACACAAGGTACTTTAAGCTAACAAGTTCGTATCTACCCCTAAAGTACTTCATACATTAAATCTTTTAAAAGATCCGTTGCTTTCACATAAGTCACACAATACGTAGTATAAAATAGAGTGATCCTTTTTTAAATAAACCAAAACACTTACCTTTGTAAATCAAGTAACAACATTATTTTCCAAACGTCCAAGTTTTCCTAATTTCAAATATTCACGTTTCTTATTTTAGAAAGGTTTCGTAGTTCATAGTCTTATTCATTTAAGAATATAATTCTCTTTTAAACAACTGAGAAACATAAGTCTTATATGTGAGTAGGATATTCTTGTTTATAACAATCTTATTACAAGTGATCTAGGAAATATCATTTTGTCTCATCTTAGCTTCTATGCAGATGGAAGTTTCTCGGTTTTAATAATACTTAATCACAAACATTTCCTTTATTAACGCTGCAGATGGTTTGTCGATACACATTACGATTTAAATCAAGAAACATTCTTAAGCCGTTATACCTAACTTCCCATAAAGCTAGTATAACTCTTAAGTTTTCAAAACCAAGTATTACTTCTTCTTTCAAAATGATTCAAAAATCTTTTGAAATACTTCAAGTTCTTTATTAACACATAACAAGCCGCTTATAGTTCAAACCGATTACCTTTTAAAACCATAAGTATCTTCTACCAACATAAAGTCATTATAACTAACTTCCCATAAAGCCGTTATAACACTTTATGTTTTAAACCAATCAAATACATTTAGCACATGACGCTCATCGTACTACATAGTTCACACATATCATGCTAGAAGAGATAGGAAGAGGTTCACATACCGCGCGAGTATCGACTAATAGCAAACGCCCAAGTACTTCAAACCGCTTCGCTACTCCTAGCCAGATCGCGCCACACGTAGTACTTCAACTCATAAGGCCACAAGGCGCTTATTAACATTTAGATCCTTCGAGAACATTCTACAAAAATTCGCAAAGACCTCCCGCAACAAGCAGAAATCTCCTCCTTTATCGAGGCTGCCACCAAGCCAACGTGGGGTTATACATCTAACCCGAACGGTACAATTCTACTCACGGAAAAGCTACACAAGTCTATCTGAATACACCCATGTAAATACAACAAGACTCTTCTTCGAAAAGGTTTCTTATTATTCAGCTTAAGTCCAAAGACATTGCCGACAACAACGCTCAGTTCTATATATATAGTATACTTCAACTATATAGTCTAACAATCATGTAATTTCCAATTACAATAGAGGACAAGATATTTACCTCGATAAGCCCATAATTATCCGAGTTTAATGTCGATCCCGAGCAAGGTTTAGCTCCTACTCCGTGTCTAACTCCGCCCAACCAACCCTTAGAAGTTCTAACCAACTTACTTAATACTCCAACTAACTGTGGAGATTTTCCTGAGGGTTTCGGTTTTTGTGACGGAAGGGAAGTATAATAGTATTTCTGGGCTTTTCGTATAAGTATAACCTTAGAATACTACAAGGTATACGGCTAAGGTAATTTGGGCATTATAACAATACTT
This sequence comes from Przewalskia tangutica, assembly GCA_029844215.1. NCBI lineage: Eukaryota > Viridiplantae > Streptophyta > Magnoliopsida > Solanales > Solanaceae > Przewalskia > Przewalskia tangutica. The sequence continues at coordinate 64,994 of JAQGDG010000168.1, read as the reverse complement.
TGAGAGTATTTCTACCAAGAGGGGGGTATTATACGAAAGCAACGAGGCTAGTGGGTACCCCACGCTAGCACCCCAAGGAGTGGTGGCTACCCTCTACTACCCCACTGTGGGGAACTCGCCATGGGGAAGAGGGGCTCTCGCCAAGGCACTACACTGGGGGAGGAAGAAGCTTTCAAGACTTAGGCAATTTGTGGATGAATTAGTCTTCAAAGTGGGGTATTTATAGGTCAGCAAAGGCCAACCAATGGCCAAGATCTTGCCAAGTGCAAGGCAAGTGTAGGCCAAGATCTTGCCAAGTGCACCTTAACCAACTACACACAAAATATCCTACCAACTACTTGACAAAATAGTCACCATTTCGCCCACTCTACGCCACCAATGAGAGGTTCCAAGTGGCGCCCTCTTGTTGGTCCAAAATGTTTCGCCTCTAAAAATCCAAAATTAAAAATGACATAGCCGGAAATTCCCTACGAAAGTTGGAAAACGTTCGCCGAAAAACGACTCTAATCGTGTTGTGCACAAATAAATTTCGGCCAAGCTACTTTCTCAAGTTCAAATTTTCTACGACGCCCACGCATACATACTGGAAATACGGTATAACGTATCACGCACCGATGCGAACCAAGATCACGGACTCGGTCTCCGACGCCCGATCACTCTCATAATCCTTCAGAATGACGGATGAACTCGCGATCATCCTCCGACTCGACCAGAAAACTGGCGCTACAAACTCAGAAATCTCGTAGCCTCAAACTATCTCGCCGGGTGAACCACGGTACTCACGGGATGGGCCGAATCGAATCGCCGTGATCCACTGCCCTCACGTTCGCCACGATCCCGCCAATAGCCGGGTATCTCTCAGACTTAACTCTCGCCGGTGTGCCGGACCGAGGTGGTACCGTGGTCTCGCTGGGCCACTCGTTATACCTCGTATTTGCAGTATGTACGTGAGGGCGACGATATTTAATTTGAGCCTTAAGTTAGGCAAGTTTCAAATTTGTACACAACACCCGATAAGAGTCGTTTTCGACTAAACGCTTCCATTTTCGTAGGGAAAATTCCGCTATGTCATTTATAATTTTGGCGGATTTTTCCGAGAGACGAACATTTTGATCAACGGGAGGGTGACAAGTGTCACCTCACATCGCCTCGAGCGGGCGCTTAATGGACGATTTTGGGCTACTTTAGTTGGTAGGATATTTTGTGCAAGTTGTGTGGTAGATGGATAAGGTCCACATGGTTGAAATCTAGCCCTACACTTGCACCACACTTGTCTTCATCTTGCCATTGATTGGCCTTCACTTGACCTATAAATACCCTCTAGTCAAGACTTTCTTCATCCAAAAACTTGAGCAATCTATCTAAGTCTCAAAATACTCCTCTCCCTCGAGCTGGCCCACCACACCCCTCCCCTTTGAGAGCCCTTGCCGAGCCACCCCTCCTCATGGTGTTTTGTGGGTACCCCAGCATAGTTGTCTCTGATAAATACCCCCATTTTTATGGTATAGAAATACTCTCCAAGTATTGTTATAATTCCCAAATACCTCGCCCAAATACCTTATAGTTTTCCCAAGGTTACACTTATACAAAAGCCCGTAAAATACTATTATACTTCCTCACCACAAAAACGAAAACCTAAGTAAATCTTCACCGTAGTTGAAGTTATATGTAAGTTGGTTAGAACTTCTAAGAGGTCGAGCTGGCCTGAGCGCACTGAGTAAGAGCTAAACTCGCTCAGATCGACATTTAAACTCTGATAATTTTGGGCTTATCGAGGTAAACACTCTTGACCTTCTATTGTAATCGAAATTACATATTGTTGGAATATATAGTTGAAGTATACTATATAGAATTGAACATAATATGCGGCAATGTCTTTTGACTTAAGCTCGAATAATACTTACAGAATGTCTCGCGACTTAAGCCCGAACTTTAAGAAGAAAACCGAATCAGAATTACTTAGGATCAGACATGAGACTTGTATAGAATTACCGTGAAGTAGAATTGTACACGCCCGCTAGACGATAAACCCCCGGTGGCTTGGTAGCCTACCGATAGAGAGGAGAATTACGCCGCTGTGTGGGGAGTGTCGCGAATTTTCTGAGAATATTCTACGCCGAGATCTAAAGATGTTAATAGGCGCTGTGGCCTCTATAGGTCAAGTACTACGTGGAGTGATCCGCTTGGCTTAGAGTGTAGCCGACGGCTTGAGGTACTGAGCGTTTTGCTATTAGTCGATAATCGTCGCGAGGTATGTGAACCTCTTCCTATCTGTTCTAGCATGATATGTGTATAACTATGTAGTACGGTAGACGCATACGTGTTAAATGTATTTGATTGTCTTTAAACATAAAGTGTTATAACGGCTTTACGGGAAGTCGTTATAATAAATTTCTATGTAAATGAGAAATGCTTTGTGGTTTTTAAAAGATAACCGATTTGACTTATAACCGACTTGATGTAAAAGAACTCAAGTATTCTAAAAGATTAAGAAACCTTTTTGAAAGAAGTGTATACTTGGTTTGAAAACATAAAAGTTATACCACTTTACGCAGGTTAGGTGTAACGCCAAGAGAGATAAAAGAACGGTTTAATGGTTTAGAAGTTAAGAGACTTATTCTTAAAAGATAAGAGACTTGACTTAATACGGATGTTTGTGTGAAACCTCATTCGTGAGTAATGAGTACTTGGTTTTGGAAGGAATAATGTTTTACCGATTTCGAAATCGTATCGTATCGACAAACCATCGCAATGCTAATAAAGGGAAATGTATTGAATAATTAAGTATTATTAAAACCAAGAGAAACCTCCATCCGCATGTAAGCTAAGATGAGACAAAATGATATTACATTTCTAGATCATGGTTGCTAATAAGATTGATTATGAACAAGAATAACCTACTCGCCTAAGGCATATGTTACTCAATTGTTTTAAAAGAGATTAAGACATCAACTATGAACTTTTCAAAAAGAGACTTGTGTAATCAAATTAGGCAAACCGGAACTTTAGGAAAAAGAAAAGCATTGTTGTCTTAAAATGGTTTAAAACATAAGGTGTATAACAACTTTATGGGAAGTTGGTTATAACGACCTTATGAAAACAAAAGAAAGGTTTTATCATCGTTTTAATGTGGTAACTTGACTTTAAAAAGAAAAGTGTTTTGTCAAAAAAGAAGGCATGGTGTTGCTTTAATTTGGTTTTAAAAAGGAAAGTATGGAAGTTGTTTTGGTTTACTTAAAAGATATAAGTCACTCTATTTTTATACTACGTATCGTGACTTTATAAAAGGATTAGATCTCTTTAAAAGGAATTTAACGCACGTAGTACTTTAGGTTAAAACCCGACTTTGGCATAAAATGAAAGTACTTTGAGTCAGGTATAACTTGCCTATTGTTGTCATGTGAAACTTGCCTATGCTTGTTGACGTGAAACTTGCCTATGCTTGTTGTTGTGAAACTTGCCTACGCTTGTCGCGATAGCCTTTGTTGTGCAAAAATTGTGTTTCTATACTACCGCCTCTCAATGGAGGTCGGTTGACTTGTTGAGAACTTACTCGACGCGCCAGCGACTGAGAAATTCCACTCGCACGCCTCGCTGATAGTGTTACTTTGTTAATCACTTTGGACATACCGACACGACGCGTAGTGCACGCATGCTTCCACTTTGATTACCGCCTTGTTGTCTTATTGTTTCCTTTGACATATCGACACGACGCGTAGCGCACGTATGCTTCCATTTGGAATGTCGCCTTATTGTTTCCTTCGACTCATCGACACGATGCGTAGCGCACGCATGCTTCCATTTGGAATGTTGTCTTATTTGTTCCCTTGGACATACCGACACGACGCGTAGCGCACGTATGCTCCTATTTGGATTTCTATCTTGTTGTTATCATATCATGCATCGCCAAATGGCGGGCGTACCCACGCGTGATTGATGCCGGGTACGCAGACCGAATTGATATAATCATATGTGCATCGTAGTTTGGTTATCATACCGCCTCTCGCTTATAGACTATTATGATTTCATTTACGATTTTACAGCTTCACATACTTGGTACCCAGATCGACCTCCTTCGGCCGCTCACGCCGCAGTAGAGGTACATCGGCCGATCCCCGCTTAGGATCACCTTTCAACAGATTGAAGCTCTGTTCCTTCTGAGGCTTATCTTTGGTATGTTACCCGAGTCAGAGGTCCGTACATTCGTGGTATGTGGCCCTGTCAGCCATAGTTGTTGTGGTAAATCTTAGAGGTCCAGAACATCGCAAGGCGTGGTTTGTAAAAAGGATAACCGTCGTATTTATGTATATATGATGGCGCAACCGCTTTGCTGGCCTGCTTATTTATTTTGTCTCTTAATTCATGTTCATGTTTTTATTTCCGCTGATTTTCTCTCGATGTTGATCACCAGGGTGCCCGGTAGGCACTACCACGCCCGCCCGGTTCGTGACAAAAGTGGTATCGTGAGCAGTTATCCTCTGAAAGTGTCTACGCATCGCGTTCAGTAGAGTCTTGATTATCGGTGTCAGGCACCACATCTATAATCGTGAGGCTATAGGACATTTAGGATTGGTTTCCATTCTTCTCATTCCGAGATCGTGCCTGTAGAGCAGGATAAGTCAACCCTCCGACGTATTCCTTTCCTTTACCGCTTATGCCCGCGTAGTGCAACCTGTGCCCAGACGCGCAAGGCACCGAGGAGTCGCTAGTGGATACAGAGGAGTACGAGGGCGCAGCCCGGCCAAGACTGAGATAGTACTTCAGACGACGAAGTTTCATGACACCGCCAAAGACCAGCAGAGTTTAGAGTCGCAGCTGGTCGCTGAGACTACAAGACTGAGCCTCCACCCCACACTGGAGCAGATGAGACGGGTACAAGGAGATGGTCCATCGCCGTGGTCGTGGCCAGATATGGCGATAGGCCGGACGCAGCAGCCTGGGCCCCAGAGCACCCGTAGTTCACCCCGAGCGCATGGGCTGAGACTACGGATTTTCCGAGGTGTAACTCCGCCAGAGTTTTACGGGTCGAGACCGAGGATGATCCGCAGGAGTTCATCCGGCAGCATGCGGATCATGAGAGTGATCAAGGCATCGGAGACCGAGTCCGGTCCTAGGTTCAGATCGGCCGCGCGGATACCGCAATGATCGTTTGATTCGCGAGTCGTCCCGGGAGAGAATGCACTTCCACTATTTGGGACGAGTTCGCAAGAGCATTTCTTGCACATTTCTTGCCTCCACAGATGGCGAGGGCTCGGCCGATGATTTTTGGTGTTGCGTAATCCGCGACGGTCGAGTACAATGCGAGTTCGACTCATCGCCCAGACGCCCCCGCATTAGTAGCTAGTATGGAGGATCGAGTGCACCGACATGTTACAGGTGGCTCGGCGATTACCTAGCAGAGTTGTTCGTAGCTCTTCACCGCACGACATCGCTCGCACGCAGCTTACGCACTGGAGGCGAGTGAGCGAGAAATCGACGAACGACCAAAGTCGCAGAAGAGGCCGAATCGCAGGTCCTTTGGTGATTTTCGAGGCGCATCGCCTCGCAGCAGACTAGTTATGCGCCTCCGCCAAGACAGCAGTGGTCCTCTACAATCTTCGTGAGCGCCCCGAGTTTTCGTGGAGCAGTCGTGGCTCCAAGGGTTCAGATTGGGAGAGCAGGTGCTAACCACCAAGCCACCCATACCTCGTCAGGATCACTGTGGTAGACTCCACAGCTGGGAGGTCGTGCTAGTCCGAGGAGTTTGTTTTACACGCGACAGGCCATTTTGGGAGAAACCGTCCACCAGTGGTAGCGCTGGTAGATAGCACTGACCACGGATCACCATGGTTCTTCACCTTCCATAGCCAGCAGATGTTCATACACCGGCGGCCACAGAGAGGTCGCGTGGAAGTTCCCGCTTAATGGCCTCAATCGCCTATTTTCAGGTATATCCTTAACCCTCTAGAGTTTAGTATGTATTGAGGTTGTGATGGCGTGTTTAGTGTTATGTTCGGATAGCTTTGTGCTAAAATGTGATGTAGAACCTGGTTAGTGAGAAGGGTAAGCTTGAGGGTGAGAAAATGATGAACCTTAGAATATTACGCTGAGACCTTAGATGTGCGCCGCTTGAGTACAAGTTTTTGCAAGTCGATCCTCGTTTGAGTGCATTTTATGCCTGTAATGTATCAGATGATAAGTCCCCGGGTAGTGTGAAATGGAAGTGGTAGCTTTCATGACTGTAGAGGTAAGATTGTTCCGGACGGAACAAGAGCTCACGCGTTGTTGGTCGGTCAGCTATGCCGCGCCAACCCGCGCCCGCTTCGGCTGGTTAGCTCGTGGTCCCGCCAGTGGTAGGTCACGAGGTGCTAGGCCCAAGTTTAGTTGACCATCGATGAGTTCGTGGGTATGTTCGACCGTATAGATCGTGAAGGCCGGAATGGCCTTAAGGAAGATCGAGGCTAGTAAGATGACCAAGTCGAGGCGGTGACTCCAAGGTTTCAAATCAAGCGATGATCAAGCGTGGTACGATACTAGAAGAGTTCGAGTGTTCGAGAAGAGTACGACGAGTAAGAAGGAAGTGAACTTGTGCCGAAAGATGGAAGAAATCATTTTGAGAAACGAATGCGGGCGAGTGTCCTCGATCAAGAGCGAGTTGGTATTGTTTTGCATCATCGGCGTGGTTCCTCGCTGGCCCGGATTTAAGTAATTGCGCGCATGTGTTATTTCGTGGCCAGTGGCGCTGGCAACTTGTTAGAGGAACTTTATCGTTATCCGTCTGAGAAGGAACATTCGGACGAATGTTTCGCGAGGAGAATGTTATACCCCGTATTTCCGCAGTATGTACGTGAGGCGCACGATATTTAATTTGAGCCTTAAGTTAGGCAAGTTTCAAATTTGTACACAACACCCGATAAGAGTCGCCGACTAAACGCTTCCAAAGCCGTAGGGAAAATTTCGCTATGTCATTTATAATTTTTATGGATTTTTCCGAGAGACGAAACATTTTGGATCAACGGAGGGTGACAAGTGTCACCTCACATCGCCTCGAGCGGGCGCTTAATGGACGATTTTGGGCTACTTTAGTTGGTAGGATATTTTGTGCAAGTTGTGGTAGATGGATAAGGTCCACATGGTTGAAATCTAGCCCTACACTTGCACCACACTTGTCTTCATCTCGCCATTGGTTGGCCTTCACTTGACCTATAAATACCCTCTAGTCAAGACTTTCTTCATCCAAAAACTTGAGCAATCTATCTAAGTCTCAAAATACTCCTCTCCTCGAGCTGGCCCACCACACCCCCTCCCCTTCGAGAGCCCTCGCCGAGAGCCACCCCCCCTCAGGTGTTTTGCACGTGGGTACCCCTAGCATAGTTGTCTCGTATAAATACCCCCTTTTATGGTATAGAAATACTTCCAAGTATTGTTATAATGCCCAAATACCTCGCCCAAATACCTTATAGTTTTCCCAAGGTTACACTTATACAAAAGCCCGTAAAATACTATTATACTTCCTCACCACAAAAACGAAAACCTAAGTAAATCTTCACCCGTAGTTGAAGTTATATGTAGGTTGGTTAGAACTTCTAAGGGTTGGTCGAGCTGGCCTGAGCGCACGAGCAGAGCTAAACTCGCTCAGATCGACATTTAAACTCTGATAATTTTGGGCTTATCGAGGTAAACACTTCGACCTTCTATTGTAATTGAAATTACATATTGTTGGAATATATAGTCAAGTATACTATATATAGAATTGAACATAGTGCAAGGCAATGTCTTTCGACTTAAGCTCGATTAATACTTACAGAATGTTCGCGACTTAAGCCCGAACTTTAAGAAGAAATCGAATCTGTAATTACTTAGGATCAGACATGAGACTTGTATAGAATTACCGTGAAGTAGAATTGTACACGCCCGTTAGACGATAAACCCCGGTTGGCTTGGTAGCCTACCGATAGAGAGAGAATTACGCCGCCATGTGTGGGGAGGTCGCCAATTTTCTGTAGACTATTCTCCGTCGAGATATAAAGATGTTAATAGGCGCCTGGCCTCTATAGGTCAAGTACTACGTGGAGTGATCCGCTGGCTTAGAGTGTAGCCGACGGCTTGAGGTGCTGAGCGCTTTTGCTATTAGTCGATAATCGCCGCGAGGTATGTGAACCTCTTCCTATTTGTTCTAGCATGATACGTGTATAACTATGTAGTACGGCAGACGCATACGTGTTAAATGTATTTGATTGTCTTTAAACATAAAGTGTTATAACGCTTTACGGGAAGTCGTTATAACAATTTCATGTAAACGAGAAATGCTTGTGGTTTTTAAAAGATAACCGATTTGACTTATAACCGACTTGATGTAAAAGAATCCTCAAGTATTCTAAAAGATTAAGAAACCTTTTGAAAGAAGTGTATACTTGGTTTGAAAACATAAAAGTTATACCACTTTATGCAGGTTAGTGTAACGCCAAGAGAGATAAAAAGAATGGTTTAGAAGTTAAGAGACTTATTCTTAAAAGATAAGAGACTTGACTTAATATGGATGTTTGTGTGAAACCTCATTCGCGAGTAATGAGTACTTGGTTTTTGGAAGGAATAATGTTTTACTGATTTGAAATCGTAACGTGTATCGACAAACCACCGCAGTTAATAAAGTGGAAATGTATTGAATAATTAAGTATTATTAAAACCAAGAGAAACCTCCATCCGCATGCTAAGATTTAGACAAAATGATATTACATTTCTAGATCATGTTGCTAATAAGATTGATTATGAACAAGAATAACCTATTCGCCTAAGGCATATGTTACTCAATTGTTTTAAAAGAGATTAAGACATATCAACTATGAACTTTTCAAAAAGAGACTTGTGTAATTGAAATTAGGCAAACCGAACTTTAGGAAAAGAAAGGCATATCAGGTTGTCTTAAATGGTTTAAAACATAAGGTGTATAACAACTTTATGGGAAGTTGGTTATAACGACCTTATGAAAACAAAAGAAAGGTTTTATCATTGGTTTTAATGTGGTAACTTGACTTTAAAAAGAAAAGTGTTTTGGTAAAAAAGAAGGCATGGTGTTGCTTTAATTTGGTTTTAAAAAGGAAAGTATGGAAGTTGTTTTGGTTTACTTAAAAGATATAAGTCACTCTATTTTTATACTACGTATCGGGTGACTTTATAAAAGGATTAGATCTCTTTAAAAGGAATTTAACGACGTAGTACTTTAGGTTAAAACCCTGACTTTGGCATAAAATGAAAGTACTTTGAGTCAGGTATAACTTGCCTACGCTTGTTGTTGTGAAACTCGCCTATGCTTGTCGACGTGAAACTCGCCATGCTTGTTGTTGTGAAACTTGCCTACGCTTGTCGTGATAGCCTTTGTTGTGCAAAAATTGTGTTTCATACCACCGCCTCTCGATGGAGGTCGGTTGACTTGTCGAGAACTTACTCGACGCGCTACAGTGACGAGAAATTCCACCGCACGCCTCGCTGATAAGGTTACTTTTGTTAATCACTGACATATCGACACGACGCGTAGCGCACGTACGCATGCTTCCACTTTGATTACCGCCTTGTTGTCTTATTGTTTCTTTGACATATCGACACGATGCGAAGCGCACGCATGCTTCCATTTGGAATGCCGTCTTATTGTTTCTTCGACTCATCGACACGACGCGTAGCGCACGCATGCTTCCATTTGGAATGTTGTCTTATTTGTTCCTTTGGACATACCGACACGATGCGTAGCGCACGTATGCTCCTATTTGGATTTCTATCTTGTTGTTATCATATCATGCATCGCCGTGGAAGGCGTACTCCACGCAGATTGATGCCATGGGTACGAGACCGAATCGATATAATCGTATACGTGTACCGTAGTTTGCTATCATACCGCCTCCCGCTTTTATAGACTATTATGATTTCATTTACGATTTTACGCCACATACTTGGTACTGTTGCATCGAATTTCCTTCGGGCCGCTCACGCCGCAGAAGAGGTACATCACCGCCGATCCCCGCTAGATCACCTTTCAGATTGAAGCTCCGCTCCTTCTGAGGCTTATCTTTGGTATGTTACCCCGAGTCCGTAGGTCCGTGTACATTCGTGGTATGGCGGCCCCGCCCCGCCATAGTTGTTGGTAAATCTTAGAGGTTCAGAATAATCGCATGGGCGTGGTTTGTAAAAAGGATAACCGTCGTATTTATGTATATACGATGAAGGCAATCGCTTGGTTGACTGCTTATTTATTTTGTCTCTTAATTCATGTTCATGTTTTTATTTCCGCGATTTTCTCGATGTCAGATCACTAGTGGTGCCCGGTAAGGCACTACCACGCCCGGTTCGGTCGCGGACACCGGCGCGCCACGGAACTCGCCCGAGGTATCTCCTGCAAGAATCGGGCCTGCGCCCTCGTGACTCTCTGTCCTACTAGCAGCTCCTCTACGCTTTGCCCTTCTCGGGCCCGGTTGCCTTACGTGAGGCATAATCATATGTAAAAGGAATACGTTAGGGGTCCAACTTATAACACAGCTCTAAGGCATGATCTCAGAGTGAGAAGAAAGGAAACCAATCCTAAATATCCTATAGCCTCCTGATTATTGGTGTGGCGCACAACACACCGATAATCAAGACTCTACTAGAGCACGGTCAGTAGACACTTTCCGAGGATTAATCGCTCGATACCACTTTTGTCACGACTGCCCGGCCCGTGGATCGTACCTTACCCGCACCCAAGTAGTCATACATCGAGTAATCTGAATATAAAACAAGACATGAAACAGCTTGTAAATGAGACACGCTTTATGTGAGAAAATGTCGCTCGCTCGCATATATATATAAACATAGTTTTGCGCTACATCCCAACTGCATAATAGACTACGCACTCTAAGAAGATAAAACTATGGCGGACAGGCCCCGCCATACCCTCGAATGTACAAAACTATATACAACAACAGGGAGATCATACCCAAAAGTCGAGCCTCAGAAGATGGAGCTCCCGACACCAAAGCAAAGAGATCCTAAGGATATGGATCTAGCACCGCTGCCCTTACCTATGGTATGAACGCAGCCTCAAGGAGGTCAAGACAGTACTAAGTATGTGAAATCGTAGCATCAAGTAAAATCAAAGTATTTAAAGCCATTTGTAAATACAACCGCTTTAATCGCACATAGTGCCACAACATAAACAAGAGCAAAATAGATATAATGTAACCGGTCTTTCCTAGGCCGCGAATGATCGGGCAAGGCCGACGCCATAGTATCATTATGCGTTTAGCCTCGACTTCCCGCACCGCATAGGTCACACATGCACTGCATGAGGTATTCTCGTGACGGGGTAGCTAACCCCGATACCTCCTCGACTCCCGCAGTCCGCATAGTCTCAATAGACCGCATAGTCACACGCATCGCACGGCTAAAACACCCGAATGATCAATCCGAACTCCCGCAGCCTCGCATAGTCTCACGCATCGCATAGCCGATAGACCGCATCAAGGGTGGCAAGCCTCTGATAACAAGTCGGGGTAGGTGATATAATAACAAGATAACCGACTTACCGCTTAGCAACGTAAGCACAAGAATGACCCCCTTTCACAACATCACAAGACACTAACACACGTAGATCATAATATGTCTATTTATCAATCAATCTTACTACACCTTACGTAAATCAAAACAAGGTTTTCATAAGCAAATAAGTAAACAGCTTCTTTTATCTTTCTTAAGTTGTTATACCTAACTTCCCATAAAGCTAGTATAACTCTTAAGCTTTTGTTTAAAAACCAACTGCTTTCTCTCGTTAAAAATGATTCAAGATTCTTTGAATTGCTTCAAGATCTTTATTATTCAGCTTAAGTCAAAAGACATTGCCGTAATTATTATTCAGCTTAAGTCAAAAGACATTGTCGTAATTATTATTCGCTTAACACACGCACGCTCACCGCACTATATATATATTTAAAATATCATGATCAAGAGTATAGGAAGAATCCCATACCTTCTGGCGAAATCCACCGCCAAGTCGAATATATCGCTACAGAGAATCAGCCTATAATAGTCAACACGCCTATCAACGTCTAGACTATTCTGTAAACAGTTCTAAGTAGAGGGTTCTCTATTCTACGGAAAATTGGGCAGCACTTCCCTACCCGTCAAGATACTTAAGTTCATCAGAAAACAAATTCCATGTAAGTACAGCTCAATTATTCTTCTTTATACCCTTCATCGTGATAATATTCAATTTATTCATTAATATTCTTTCATATGTTATACTCAAGTCTTAACTATTCTTATATGTAATATCCAATTACAATAGAAGGACAAAAGTATTTACCTCGATAAGCCCAAAATTATCCAAGTTAAAAGTCGCTCCTGAGCAAGGTTTAGCTCCTAATTTGTACGCTCCGATAGCTCCAAGAACCATTAGAAGTTCACAACAACTTCTACTATAATACTATAAGCGGAATCGGGCTAGGGTATTTTGAATAGTAACTATACTTGGAAGACAACTTTTCTACCAAGGAGTAGGTTTCGCTAGGACTACTAGGCTAGAGGTGGTTTCGCCATGGCCTTCACATGGGAGTGGGGAGTTTGGACGAAAACACTACAAGAGAGGGGAGGGATTTTTCAAGACTTGGAAATTGATTTGTGGATGAAGAACTCTTCATCTTAAGGGGGGTATTTATAGGTCAAGCAATGGCCAACCAATGGCCAAGATGAAGCCAAGTTCTAGGCAAGTGTAAGGTGGAGATTTAGGCAAGTGTCCTTATCCATCTACTACACAAATATCCTACCAACTCCTTGACTAAGGAGAAGGCACAAAAAACGTGCCAACTTTGGCCAACTTTGCCGTCCAATGAGGGTGACAAGTGTCACCCTCCCGTTGGTCCAAAATATTTCATCTCTCGGAAAAATCCGCAAAAATTATAAATGACATAGCCGGAATTTACCCTACGCGAGTTTAGTAAAACGTTTCGTCGAAAAATGATTATTTAAGTGAGTTGTGCACAAACATTTTTCGTCCAATGCCTAACCAAGGCTAAACTTTTGTACGTACGTCCTCACGCATACTGAAATACGGTATAACATGCCGCCTCGACGCGGCGAATGCCTCACGCGGGTCGGGGACCTACGCGAGCTACGGAGTTCCGTGTTAGTGCGGGAATACCTCACGCGTCTATGTGGCTACGCGACCACGAGTCCGTGATGATGCCGAGGAGTAGCTACCCTCGATGCGGGAATACCTCACGCGCCTAGGTGGCCTATGCGATCGCGGAGTCCAGATTAGGGCGCAATGATACTATGGGCGATTGGCCTTGCTTCGATCATTCGCGCTCAGAAACGACGTTACGATTGTTACACCGTAAATTCTAGAGGATAGATAAGTTGCAAACATGTGTTGAAGGATTTTGAGTTTACCTTTGAGTATTGGACCCCAGTTGTTAAGGATTGTAAGGTGTTTAAAAGGCCTAGTGTGTAGTCCGTTGAATCTAGGTCCCAACGCAACCAACCGCTAACCGATTGGACATCGAGTCAAAAGTTATGGAAGTTTCAAGTTTGGCGCCAAAGCGACTTGGAGAGCGAGGCGCGCGCCGATTGTACCGAGGGTCTGGCGGGTTGGCCGCGCGCCGACGCAGCGCGCGCAGACGCTGCAATTATTTTCTGAGAAGAGCGCTGGCCGTGGCGCGCGCGCGCCAGGCGGATTTTCATGTAAAGGAGAAAATCGTGGATATTTTTATAAGGAGCCTATGGGAGGGTGACAAGTGTCCTCCCATCCTTTGACCAAAAGCCTATTTTAGGCCAAGTCTTGGAAGACTTGGCCATTTCATTTCAAACCTCCCAAGAGAAAACCCCTCTCCTTCTCTCTAGGTTTTTGAGAAACCCGGCCAGGGAACCGCTGAGGAAGGAAAAAGTGTTGGTGAACTCGGGAAGCGCCGTGGTTGAGTTGACTAAGAAGTGGTAGGAAAGGGCTTTTGTGGGCTTTTCTAAAAGGTAAGAGTTTCGGGTTTTGAGTTAGTACTTGTGATAGTAGTATAGATTTGTGAGCCGAGGTCATATAGTTAAGTTTGTATAGATTTAGCCCGAGGTCATTATAGTTAAGTTGGCTTAGATTTGGATCTTGTAGCCTTGTTGATTTACTTGTGAAAGGTGGCAAGTTAATAGAAACAAAGGAAGTTCTCATCCAATTTCGTAGAATGTAGGGCCTTGTACTTAGTTTACTCTACGCTCAAACTAGAGTTTGATAGACGCTTACGGCCCTTATAGGATTGAAGTACTACGTAGCATATTCTTCTTAAGGAGATAAGATCGTGGAGCATTTTGCTTAGTGTCGATAATCGTCGCGAGGTATGTGATTCTTCCTATCCTCTTCAATTTGACTATTTGTGAAATATATAGTGCGTTGACGACGTGTGTTAAAGGAAATTGATTTTCCAAATTGTGTCTTGACTTGTTATGAAGTGTAAAGGGCTTCATTAGGTGTAAGAGTAGTAAGTCTTATCCGTTAGTAATGGGCACTCTATGCTTAAAGAATGAGCCCTCTTGGTCTCATAAATGTTTATGTGGTAATTGTTGGTTTAAAACAGCCGGTTATAACGGCTTTATGGGAAGTCATTATAACAACTTTATGTGAGTAAAAGATTGTTGATTGGTAGAAGTTAAGAGACTTGATCTTGTAAGATAAGAGACTTAACTTAGAATTGTGAAAGTTTTGTAATGTATTCAAAAGTTGTAAAACCTCATTCATGAGTAATGAGTAATACTTGGTTTTTGAAAACTTAAGAGTTATACTAGCTTTATGGAAAGTTAGGTATAACGGCATAAGAATGTGAAATGGATTTGAAAGTGGGAACAAGTATCGAACACACCATCGCTTAATAAAGGAAATGGTTTCACTAATTGATTATATTAAAACCAGTAGAAACCTCCATCCGCATAGAAACTAAGATAAGACAAAATGATATTACATTTCCTAGATCACGGCCGCTTAAATGAGAATCATTGATAACAAGTTCGACTTTTCTTAAAATTCCAAAGAATGAACTTAATGGATTGCAAAGGATAATGTACCGATTTTGGAAAAGAGAAGTAACTTGAGTTTGAAAGTATAAATCACTTGTTTTCAAATATCGAACTTTTCTTAAGGGAAAAGTAAATGACTCGGTTTTAAAAGGTAGGAATACTTGACCTTAAAGCGAGTTAATTACTCGACTTTTAAAAGGTATACTTGACGTTATGTTAATTGTGTTCAAGACGTGTTTTAAGCATGAATGTGTGATACTACGGTGATAGTATCGCATGGTTTCTACGAAAGAGAGGTCTCGGGTAGGAAAGAATGTAGTATTTCGGGGTCGGAACCCGCTTGTCGCACTTAAACGAAGGTACTTTGAGTTGTGTGTAACTTGCTCGTGCTTGTGGTGATAGTTTTGTTGTTGTGCAAGTGTTTGACCTTGTGCACCGAGTCTCTCGACGAGGGCCTGATATCGGTGGTATGATGGACATATCGACACGTTGGGTAGCCCACGCATGCTTCCACTATATCGATCCTGGGACATATCGACACGTTGGGTAGCCCAGTATGCTTCTATTAAAGTGTTATCTTATAAACTGTTTGGACATACCGACACGTTGGGTAGCCCACAGTATGCGCCCACACGAGTATTATCCGGTATTTGTTCGACATACCGACACGTTGCAGCCCACGCCCACGCGAGTATTATCTTGTTATTGGTTGGGACATACCGACACGCTGGGTAGCCCACCAGTACGCGCCCACCGTGAGTACTATCTTGTTATTGGGTCGACATACCGACACGCTGGGTAGCCCACGCAGTATGCGCCCACTTTGAGTAATGATCTTTCGGCGCGAGTCCTCGACTTGATGTGATTTGATTTGGAATCAGATATACGTGGTGCATCGTAGTTTGGTTATCATACATGTCTCTGCTTTCCTTATAGACTATTATGATTTCATTTACGATTTTTTTCCGCATACACTGTTAACCGACTTCGGGCCGCTCACGCCGCAGTTGAGATACATCGCTTGTTGATCCGCACTTTGATCGCTGTTGCCTCGTAAAGCTCCATTCCTTCGAGACTTTGTCACTTGGTACGCCTCAAGTTGTAGAACTTTTGTACATTCGTGGTATGGCGGCCCCGTCCCGCCGAGATGTTATAAAATTCTTAGAGGTCCGTAGTACCGATGGGATTGTAATCGTCGTGTTAGTTATTTTTCGTAAAAGGTAACCGCTTGGTTAGCCTGCTTTCTCTTTTCATTGGTTATCATGTATGAGTTTTAATTTCCGATTTTCTCACGATGTTGTTTGACTACTGGTGCCCGTAAGGCACCGCCGCGTCTGCCGGTCGTGACAGTATGGTATCGAGCGCTTAGTCCTCTGAAAGTGTCTACGCATCGCGGTCTAGAGTCTTGATTATCGATGTCAGGCACCACATCTATAATCGAGGTCGCAGGACATTTAGGATTGGTTTCTATTCTTCTCATTCCGAGATCGTGCCTTAGAGTCGTGTTGTAAGTCGACCTCCGACGTGTTTCGCTTTTTACCGCTATGCCTCGCGAAGGCAACCAGGCCCGTGGCGGCACAGCGTGAGTCGCGAGTAGAGCTGGCGCCTCTACAGAGACCACAAGACTGAGCCTCCACCCACGCGGAGCAGGAGAGATGGGTTACGGAGTTGGCCCGCTTATCGCCGTGGTCAGGCCGACACGAGGATAGCCGGACGCAGCAGCCCAAAGAGCACCGCGGTTCACCCGAGATCGGATAGTTTGAGGTCGCGGACTTTTCGAGTCAGGCCCGCCAGAGTTCTACGTCGAGGCTCGAGGATGATCCGCAGGAGTTCATCCGGATCACGAGAGTGATCAAGGCATCGGAGACCGAGCCGGTGGTCCTAGGTTCGCATCGGCCGCGTGATACCGCAATGATCGGTTTGATTCGCGAGCCGCCCCGGGAGGGCATGCACTTCCAGACGGGACGAGTTCTCGAGGCATTTCTTGCACATTTCTTGCCTCCATGAGGAGGACTCGGGCCACAGATTTTTGATGTTGAGGCGCGCGTCAGAGTACAACGTGGAGTTTAACTCACTAGTGACGTCCCCGCCGTTAGTAGCCGACATGGAGGACAGAGTGCACCGCTATGTCACGTGGCTTGATGACTATTTGGCGAGAGTTGCTCGAGTAGCTCTTCACCGCATGGACATTGCCCGCACGCAGCTCATGCACTTGGATGCGAGGCACGAGAGTCGACGAATGACCAAGATCAGCAGAGTAGGCCGGCGCAGGTCCTGTGACCTTCGGCAGCAAAGAAAGAAGTTAGTTATGCGCCTCCGCCAAGACGGAGTGCTCCACCTCGCCGCCGATCGCTCAAAAATTCGAGCAGTCGGCTCCAAGGTTTCGGTTTTGGGGATCGTGACGTTAGTCGGATGGGACCACCCTTACCTCTGCGGACTATCAGGTAGGCTCCACGATGGGGAGTGTCGTGCTAATAGGGGAATCTGTTTTACATGCGGCCACCCGGGCCATTTTGCAAGGAATTGTCCCACCAGAGATAGCGCGAGGTTGAGATTCACGGGATCGCCGACGATTCACCTCCTCCTTTCGCGGCCGTGTCGGAAAGAACATGAGTAGAACGACAAGAAGGGAAGTGAAGCAATAGTTACGGTATGTTCTTAACCTCTGCAGTATTGTATGCTTTGATGTTGTGGTGATGTGTTGAGTGCTATGTTCGGGTAGCTTTGTGGTATATAATGATTTGGAAGCATGGTTAATAAAGAGGTAAGTCGGGATGAGAAAATTTTGAACCTTAGAATTTATAACGCTTGAGACCTTAGATGTAAGGCCGCCTGGGTAGAAGCCTCATCGTTAATCCTTGTCGAGTGTATGGTATACATGGAGTTTTGTGTGACGATTCCATGGGTAGTTGCGATGGAAGTGGTAGCTTCCATGACGTGGATTAGTAAGATGGACGAGTTGGAGGTAGTGACTCAAGGTGGTAGAAACAGCGTTGGATCGAATTGTGGAACGTGTACTGCAGAGGGTGCGAGTGTACAAGGAAGGTACGCCGAGTAAGCGAGAGTATCCTTTAGACCAAGGGAGGAGAAAATAGTGATGTTTGCACGTTAGAGGTGATTTCAAGTTGGAATTGAGACGCGTGATTTCTATATTATGGCCATGAGAGGCATAAATGAGTTTTGGTAGGTATAGTAGTGAAGACTATACCGCGCATGTGTTCAAGACTTAGAAGGAACATTCGACGAATGTTTCGGCGGGGAAGAATGTTACACCCCGTAAATTCTAGAGGATAGATAAGTTGCAAACACGTGTCGAAGGATTTTGAGTTTACCTTTGAGTATTGGACCCCAGTTGTTAAGGATTGTAAGGTGTTTAAAAGGCCTAGTGTGTAGTCCGTTGAATCTAGGTCCCAACGCAACCAACCGCTCGTCGATTGGACATCGAGTCAAAAGTTATGGAAGTTTCAAGTTTGGCGCCAATAAGTAAAGCAGTGACTTGATTCAGGGTTGGCCGCGGCACGAGAGCGTGGTCGCGCGCCGATTGTACTGAGGGTCTGGTGTTGGCCGCGCGCCGAATGCGGTCGCGCGCCAGACGCTGCAATTATTTTCTGAGAGCGCCGCTGGCGTGGGCGGCGCCGAGGCGGATTTTCATGTAAAGGAGAAAAATCGTGGATATTTTTATAGCGAGCCTATGGGAGGGTGACAAGTGTCCCTCCCATCCTTTGACCAAATGATAGAAGCCTATTTTAGGCCAAGTCTTGGAAGACTTGGCCATTTCATTTCAAACCCTCCCAAGAGAAAACCCTCTCCCTTCTCTCTAGGTTTTTGAGAAACCCGCCTAGTGGAACCGCTGAGCGCGCAAGAAGGAAAAAGTGTTGGTGAACTTGGGAAGCTGGTGGTTGAGTTGACGGAAGAAGTGGTAGGAAAGGGCTTTTGTGGGCTTTTCTAAAAGGTAAGAGTTTCCTTCTGGTTTTGAGTTAGTACTTGTGATAGTAGTATAGATTTGTGAGCCCGAGGTCATTATAGTTAAGTTTGTATAGATTTGTGAGCCCGAGGTCGTTATAGTTAAGTTGGCTTAGATTTGGATCTTGTAGCCTTGTTGATTTCGCCTGTGAAAGGTGGCAAGTTAATAGAAACAAAGGAAGTTCTGTCCAATTTCCGTAGAATGTGGCCTTGTACTTAGTTTACTCACGCTCAAACTAGAGTTTGATAGACGCTTTATGGCCCTTATAGGATTGAAGTACTACGGTAGCATATTCTTCTTAAGGGAGATAGTCTTGTGGAGCATTTTGCTTAGTGTCGACAATCGTCGCGAGGTATGTGATTCTTCCTATCCTCTTCAGATGACTATTTGTGAAATATATAGTGCGTTGACGACGTGTTAAAGGAAATTGATTTTCCAAATTGTGTCTTGACTTGTTATGAAGTGTAAAGGGCTTCATTAGGTGTAAGAGTAGTAAGTCTTATCCGTTAGTAATGGGCACTCGGTGTTAAAGAATGAGCCCTCTTGGTCTCATAAATGTTTATGTGGTAATTGGTTGGTTTAAAACATAAAGCGGGTTATAACGGCTTTGGGAAGTCAGTTATAACAACTTTATGTGAGTAAAAGAACGGTTGTTGATTGGTAGAAGTTAAGAGACTTGATCTTGTAAGATAAGAGACTTAACTTAGAATTGTGAAAGTTTTGTAATGTATTCAAAAGTTGTAAAACCTCATTCGTGAGTAATGAGTAATACTTGGTTTTTGAAAACTTAAGAGTTATACTAGCTTTATGGAAAGTTAGGTATAACGGCATAAGAATGTGAAATGGATTTCGAAAGTGGGAACAAGTATCGAACACACCATCATAGCTAATAAAGGAAATGGTTTCACTAATTGATTATATTAAAACCAGTAGAAACCTCCATCCGCATAGAAACTAAGATAAGACAAAATGATATTACATTTCCTAGATCATGGTCGCTTAAATGAGAATCATTGATAACAAGTTCGACTTTTCTTAAAATTCCAAAGAATGAACTTAATGGATTGCAAAGGATAATGTAATCGATTTTGGAAAAGAGAAGTAACTTGAGTTTGAAAGTATAAATCACTTGTTTTCAAATATCGAACTTTTCTTAAGGGAAAAGTAAATGACTTGGTTTTAAAAGGTAGGAATACTTGACCTTAAAGGAGTTAATTACTTGACTTTTAAAAGGTATACTTGACGTTATGTTAATTGTGTTTGAAGACGTGTTTTAAACATGAATGTGTGATATCACGTGTGATAGTATCGTATGGTTTCACGTAAAGAGAGGTCTTCGAAGGTAGGAAAGAATGTAGTATTTTGGGGTTGGAACCCGGTTTGTCGACTTAAACGAAGGTACTTTGAGTCAGGTGTAACTTTTTGTGCTTGTGGTGATAGTTTTGTTGTTGTGCAAGTGTTTGACTTGTGCTACCGAAGTCTCTGACGAGGGCCTGATATCGGGTGGTATGATGGACATATCGACACGCTGGGTAGCCCACGTATGCTTCCACTATATTGATCCTTCGGGACATATCGACACGTTGGGTAGCCCACGTATGCTTCTATTAGTGTTATCTTGTAAACTGTTTGGACATACCGACACGTTGGGTAGCCCACGAGTACGCGCCCACAAACAGTATTATCCGGGTATTTGTTTGACATACCGACACGTTGGGTAGCCCACGAGTATGCGCCCACAGTGAGTATTATCTTGTTATTGGTTGGGACATACCGACACGCTGGGTAGCCCACGAGTATGCGCCCACCGTGAGTACTATCTTGTTATTGGGTTGACATACCGACACGCCGTAGCCCACGCAGTACGCGCCCACTTTGAGTAATGATCTTTCGCGCAGTCCCGACTTGATGTGATTTGATTTGACCGAATCAGATATACGTGTATCAGAGTTTGTTATCATACATGCTCCCGCTTTCCTTATAGACTATTATGATTTCATTTACGATTTTTTTCTGCTTCGCATACTTGCACTTGTAATCGACTTCTTCTGGGCCGCGTTCACGCCGCAGTCGAGATACATCGCTTGTTGATCCGCACCTTTGGATCGGCTCGCCTCGAAAGCTCCATTCCTTCTGAGACTTTGTCACTTGGTACGGTTCCTCGTTGTAGAACTTTTGTACATTCTGTGGTATGGCGGGCCCCGTCCCGTCGAGATGTTATAAAAATTCTGTGAGGTCCAGAATCGATGTAAGGCGGATTGTAATCGTCAGTGTTAGTTATTTTTCGTAAAAGGTAACCGCTGTTAGCCTGCTTTTCTTTTCATTGGTTATCATGTATGAGTTTTAATTTCGATTTTCTCGATGTTGTTTGACTACTGGTGCGGGTAAGGCACCGGGCCGCGTCTGCCGGTCGTGACAAGTATACCTATTATTGCTCTTATTTGTGGTATGGCACTATGTGCAGTTCACTCGGTTGTTTTCATACATACTTGTGAGTTGGCTTTAAAATGTTATGGTTTTATATGTGTATTTATATATGTACTTGACAGTTTCACATACTTGGTAATTGCAGATCGACCTCCTTCGGGGGCTGCGTTCATGCCGCAGGTAAAGGGAAGCAGGTGGTAGATCCTCATTCTTAGGATCTCTATTCAGGTGTCAGGAGCTCCATTTCTCCGGAGGCTCGTGTAACGCCCCGAACCCGGGCCCGTTACTGGTGCCTTACCCCGGGCACCCTAGTGATACAACATCAGAGAAAACCAGCGGAAAATAAAACATGAATCATGAAACAAGAGATATAATAAATAAACAAAGCCAACCAAAACAGCTTGCCTTCAAGATATACATAAAACCCGAACAGCTTAATCCTTTTACAACCCCGCCCACAACAGTTCTCTGCACTCTAAGATTTACACGACTATGACGGACAGGGCCCCGCCATACCCCGAATGTACAAGAACCTACAACTCGTGGAACACATACCAAAAGATAAGCCTCCGAGAAACGGAGCTTCCAAAACGCCGAACGAGATCCTAAGAGCGAGGATCCACGACCGATGTACCTCTACCGGCATGAACGCACTCAAGGAGGTCGATAACAGTACCAAGTATGTGAAATCACAACATCAGAATGAAATCATAATAGCTTAAAAAGGTGAGACATATATGATAACCAAAATACAAGACGCAACATAAAAATAGCCAAGTCGTGGACTCACGCCTCAAAGTCACCACTAAATATAACTACGGGTCTCACGCCCATACATCCATCATGTTCGCATCACGGCCGCATGCCCCTAATACCGCTTCGGTGTAGACATGTCCATGATGCAACAATAACAAGGCCGCACGGCCACACGCCCCGGACATCGTGACGGTGTAGACATGCCCATGTAACCTCCATAACAATATATCTGGTCAACCTCGCCGCATGGCCACATGCCCCGGACATCGTGACGGTAGACACGCCCATGTTGCAATAACCATATATCGTAATCAACCCGCACGGCCGCGATGCCCCTAATATCAGACGGTATACGCCCATGTGACATCAACAACAAGACAAGAATCAAAATGGAAACATACCCGTGGAATTCTCCATCACCGCCAAAGACGCCCAAGTAAGTTCTCAACAAGTCAACCGCCTCTATCGAGAGCGGTAATACGTAAGTACCACACTTGCACAACAAAGGCTCTCATCACAAGCATAGGCAAGTTTCACAACAACAAGCACAGCAAGTTTCACAACAACAAGCATAGGCAAGTTTCACAACACCCAGCATAGGCAAGTTTCACAACAACAAGGATAGGCAAGTTTCACAACAACAAGCCTAGGCAAGTTTCACAACAACAAGCATAGGCAAGTTTCACAACAACAAGCATAGGCAAGTTTCACACAACTCAAAGTACTTTCATTTTATGCCAAAGTCCGGTTTTAACCTAAAGTACTACGACGTTAAATTCATTAAAAGAGATCCATTACTTAAAAAGTCACCCGATACCGTAGTATTAGAATGACCAACCCACATTCCCTTTTAAAAATCAAGTAACAACATTCTTTCCTAAGTTCGGCTTGCCTAGTTTCAATTACTCAAGTTTCTCATTTTCAAATGGTTTCATAGTTCCCAAACTTAATCACTGATTCCTTTTAGAACAATCGAGTAATATATGTCTCACGTGAGAGTAGGTTATTCTTGTTTACAACATTCTTATTACAAGACCATGATCTAGAAAATGTATATCATTTTGTCTCATCTTAGTTTATATGCAGATGGAGGTTTCTAATGGTTTTAATACAATTCATCATTTTTCAATACATTTTCCTTTATTAACGCCGCAAAGGGTCCTGTCGATACACATTCCGATTTCAAATCAAGAAACATTATCCCTTTAAATAAAACCAAGTACTCATTACTCACGAATGAGGTTTCACACAAACATTCACATTAAAACAAATAAGTTAAGTCTCTTATCTTATAAGATCAAGTCTCTTAACTTCTAACATCAAGAAACCATTTTCTTTACCTCTCTTAAGACATTATACCTAACTCCCATAAAGCTAGTATAACTCTTTTAAAACCTTTAAAACCAAGTGTTACTCTCCCTTCCAAAACGATTTATAAATCTTTTGAAATACATCAAGTTCTTTATTATAACTAGCCAGTTATAATTCACATCAGTTACCTTTTAAAACCACAAAGTATTTTCTTACCTACGTAAAGTCGTTATAACCAACTTCCCATAAAGCCGTTATAACACTTTATGTTTTAAGAACAATCAAACACGCTAACACACGTACGCTCACCGCACTACATAGTTCACACATATCATGCTAGAAGAGATAGGAAGAGGTTCACATACCTCGCGACGATTGTCGACTAATAGCAAAACGCTCCAAGTACCTCAAACCGCCGCTACTCCTTAAGCTGGATCACTCCACACGTAGTACTTCAACCTATAAGGCCACAAGACGCTTATTAACATCTAGATCTCAACGCCCATAATCTACGTAAAATTCGGCAAAGACTCTCCCACACGCAAATCTCCTTCTCTATCGAGGCCTACCAAGCCAACTGGGGGTTTTACACGCCTAACCTGACGTGTACAATTCTACTACACAAGAATACAACACAAGTTCATCTGTAATACCCCTATGTAATTACTGCTCGATTCGATTCTTAATTCTTCAGCTTAAGTCAAAAGACATTGCCACAAGATTACTAAGTATAGTTCTATATATAGTATACTTCAACTATATATTCAAACATGAAATTTCCAATTACAATAGAAGGATGAGTGTTTACCTCGATAAGCCCAAAATTATCCAAGTATAAAGTCGATCCCGAGCAACGCTAGCTCCTACTCCAAGCGCCCAAACAACCCTTAGAAGTTCTAACCAACTTCTACTTACAACTTCAACAACGGGTGAAGATTTCCTTAGGGTTTCGCTTTTGTGGCTAAAGGAAGTATAATCGTATTTTCCGGGCTTTGTATAAGTGTAACTTGGGAATACTACAAGGTATTTGGGCCAAGGTATTTGGACATTATAACAATATTAGAGAGTATTTCTATACCACAACAAGGGGTATTATACGAAAACAACTAGGCAGTGGGTACCCAGCCAAGGCACCACAAAGGGGGTAGTGTGTCGGACGAATTGCTCACAAGAGGGAGGGAGTATTTTTCTTGGAATTTCACAAGTGTGGATGAAGAATAACTCTTGCATTAGAGGGGTATTTATAGCAAAACCAAAAGCCAACCAATGGCCAAGATCCTTCCAAGTGTATAGCAAGTGTAAGGCCAAGATCAAGCCAAGTGCACCCTAACCCCTACTCCACAAAACATGGCACAAAACAAGCCACAAAACAAGGCACAAAACCATGAACCAATCGGCCAAGGCCAAGCCTCCTCTTTACCGTCCAATGAGGGTGACAAGTGTCACCCTCCGGTTGGTCAAAAATTGTTCCGTCGCTCGTAAAAATCCGAAAAAATACTAAATCACATAGCCGTATTTTTCCCAACTTAAGCTGTGTAAACTTTTCGTCATAAAACGACTCTATTCGGCACTTGTGCCCAAATTTCGAACCAAAGCCAATTCTTAAGGCAAAAAATTTAATACGTACGCCCTCACGTACATACTCTGGAAATACGGTATAACATTCTTCCTTAGAAACATTCGTCGAATGTTCCTTCAAGGTCTCAAAACAACAGCGCCAAGATAGTCTTCACCGCTATACGCATTTAAAACAATCATGCCACACTGGTCACAAAAACACACGCTCACTTCTCCTCTTCTCGCAGACTGGCCACGAACACCGAACTCGCTCTAGTGTCCGTACCACACTTCACAACGCCGTTTCCCAACCCTTGGAGTCACTACTTCCAAACTTGGTCATCTCACTAACCTCGATTTCTAAGGCCATTCCCGCCTTCACGAATCGATTCTCGATCGAACGATCCACGAACTCATACGATGGTCATCTAAACTGGGCCTAGCACCCTCGTGACTCGCCACTGGCGGGACCACCTGCAGCTGACCCTTCCTCAAAACGGACGCTGGTTGGCCCGCAACATGGCCCCAACCCGACCCACCGTAGCGCCAACTCTCTAATTTCTTGATCCGAACAATCTACCTCTACAGTCGCGAAAGCTACCACTTCCATTTCACACTACCTGTGACTTACCCTTTTCACTAACTGTGTTTCTAAATCACATTTTAGCACAAAGCTATCCAAACATATCATTAAACACATCAACAACATCAATACACACAAAACTCTAGAGGTTAAGGATATACTCAAACTAGGCGTTCAAGGACCGCTAAAATCGAACTTCCACCGCGACCTCTACCGTGGCCCGCAATCGCTTCTAGTAGTCAGGCTATCCTACCAGCTACTCGCCTGACAGCTCGTCATATGGCCCCGCTGGCCGCAAGAATAACAAGCTCCTCGTACTACGACACTTCTCCAAATGCGGTCTACCACATCGACCACACCGAGGTAGGTGATCAGATCCGCCAACACCCTACTCCCCGAACATTCAAACTCGGGAGCCCCGACCGCTCTCGAATATCCTGCGGTCCCGGCGTCGCGGAGGACCACTCGCAATGGCGGAGGTACATAACTATTTCGCCGCCGAGGCGGTCCGCTCGAAAGTCGCCAAAATATCCGCCGCTCGCCTTCTTCTCGAAAGCCGTCCACCTGTCGATCTTCGCGCCTCGCACTCCAAGTGCATGAGCTCGAACGCGGCAATGTCCATGCCCACCAAGAGAAACACCAACAACTTCGCTAGGTAATCATCGAGCCTCAGAACATATCGGCACTCGATCCTCCATACTAGCTACTAATGCGGAACATACCGCCAATGAGTCGAACTCCACATTGTACTCCCGAATCAGACGCCTGCTTCTCAACATCAAAAATTGTTTACCGAGCCCTCCTCATTTGCGAGGCAAGAAATGTGCCGGAAGGCCCTCAAAACTCGCCCCAAACGGCCGGAAGTGCATGCTCTCCCGAAAGCTCCCACGAGTCAAACCAATCGATCGCGGTATCACGCACCCGATGCGAACCAAATGTCACGCATCGCCTCAAGCTTGATCACCCGCACGATCTCTCAGAATCGACGGATGAACTCTCGCGATCATCCTCCGCCACCAGAAAACTCAAAGTGGCTACAACTAAGGAAATCCCGTAGCCTCAAATCGTCGCCTGGGCGCACTACAGTGCCAGGCTGAACTGAACCGCCGGCCCACTTATCCTCATATTCGCCACAACTCGCCAATAATCGGGCCATCTCTTGTGACCCATCTCCCGCCTCCGCATCGCGGGACTGGAGGCTCGTATCAGTCTCAGCAGCCCACCGCCGCGCTCTAAACTCACAGGCCGGGCGGCGTCGCAAAACTCGCCGTCAAGCACTACTCGTATCGACCGCTCGCGCTCGCACTTCTCAATCCCACTAGCAGCCTCCTCGCCGCTTTGCCCTTCGGGCCTCGGTTGCCTTCGCAGAGGCATAATCGTAAAAACGAAACACGCCGAGGGTCCAACTTACAACACGCCTCTAAGGCACGATCTCGTAATGAGAAGAATGGAAACCAATCCTAAATGTCCTATAGCCTCCTCGACATAGATGGTGCACAACACACCGATAATCAAGACTTACTAGACACGTCAGACACTTTCCGAGGACTAATCGCTCGATACCACTTTGTAACGCCCAACTCGCCCGCATCGTGCCTTACCTGCACCCTAGTGATACAACATCGAGAAAACCGGAAAATAAAACATGAATCATGAAACAAGAGATATAATAAATAAACAAAGCCAACCAAAACAGCTTTCTTCAAGATATACATAAAACCCAACAGCTTTAATCCTTTTACAACCCCGCCACAACAGCTTCTGCACTTAAGATTTACAACGACTATGACGGACAGTGGCCCCGCCATACCCCGAATGTACAAGAACCTACAACTCAGTGGAACACATACCAAAAGATAAGCCTCCGAGAAACGGAGCTTCCCAAAACGCTGAATCGAGATCCTAAGAGCGAGGATCCACGATCGATGTACCTCTACCTGCAGATTTAACGCAACCCGGGCGAGGTCAAGATAACAGTACTAAGTATGTGAAATCACAACATCAGAAATGAAATCATAATAGCTTAAAAAGCAGAGACATGTATGATAACCAAAATACAAGACGCAACATAAAAACAGCCAAGTCGTGACTCACGCCTCAAAGTCACCACTAAATATAACTATGGGTCTCACGCCCATACATCCATCATGTTCGTGATCACGGCCGCATGCCCCTGAATATCGCTTCTGCAGACATGTCCATGATGCAACACAATAACAAGGCCGCACGGCCACATGCCCGGAATCGTGACGGTAGACATGCCCATGTAACCTCCATAACAATATATCGGGTGGTCAACCCCGCCGCACGGCCACATGCCGGAATCGCAGACGGTGTAGACACGCCCATGTTGCGAATAACCATATATCGGTAATCAACCCACCGCACGGCGCATGCCCCTAATCAGACGGTGTAGACATGTCCATGTGACATCAACAACAAGACAGTAATCAAAATGGAAACATACCCGTGGACTTCTCCATCACCGCCAAAGACGCCCAAGTAAGTTCTCAACAAGTCAACCGGCCCTCTATCGAGAGACGCGGTAACACAGAAGTACCACACTTGCACAACAAAGGCTCTCATCACAAGCATAGGCAAGTTTCACAACAACAAGCACAGGCAAGTTTCACAACAACAAGCATAGGCAAGTTTCACAACAACAAGCATAGGCAAGTTTCACAACAACAAGCATAGGCAAGTTTCACAACAACAAGCATAGGCAAGTTTCACACAACTCAAAGTACTTTCATTTTATGCCAAAGTCCGGGTTTTAACCCTAAAGTACTACGTACGTTAAATTCTGTTAAAAGAGATCCATTACTTAAAAAAAGTCACCCGATACCCGTAGTATTAGAATGACCAACCCACATTCCCTTTTAAAAATCAAGTAACAACATTCTTTTCCTAAGTTCCAGTTTGCCTAGTTTCAATTACTCAAGCTTCTCATTTTCAAATGGTTTCATAGTTCCCAAACTTAATCACTTGATTCCTTTTTAGAACAATTGAGTAATATATGTCTCACGTGAGAGTAGGTTATTCTTGTTTACAACATTCTTATTACAGCAGCCATGATCTAGAAAATGTATATCATTTTGTCTCATCTTAGTTTCTATGCAGATGGAGGTTTCTACTGGTTTTAATACAATTCATCATTTTTCAATACATTTTCCTTTATTAACGCTGCAGTGGTCTGTCGATACACATTCTGATTTCCGAAATCAGTAAAACATTATCCCTTTAAATAAAACCAAGTACTCATTACTCACGAATGAGGTTTCACACAAACATTCACATTAAAACAAATAAGTTAAGTCTCTTATCTTATAAGATCAAGTCTCTTAACTTCTAACATCAAGAAACCATTTTCTTTACCTCTCTTAAGACATTATACCTAACTCCCATAAAGCTAGTATAACTCTTTTTAAAACCTTTAAAACCAAGTGTTACTCTCCTTCCAAAACGATTTATAAATCTTTGAAATACATCAAGTTCTTTATTATAACTAGCCGCTTATAATTCACATCGATTACCTTTTAAAACCACAAAGTATTTTCTTACCTACATAAAGTCGTTATAACCAACTTCCCATAAAGCCGTTATAACACTTTATGTTTTAAGAACAATCAAACACGCTTAACACACGCACGCCTACCGTACTACATAGTTCACACATATCATGCTAGAAGAGATAGGAAGAGGTTCACATACCTCGCGACGATTGTCGACTAATAGCAAAACGCCCAAGTACCTCAAACCGCGGCTACTCCTAAGCCAAGCCGATCACTCCACACGTAGTACTTCAACCTATAAGGCCACAAGGCGCTATTAACATCTAGATCTCAACGCTCCATAATCTACGTAAAATTCAAGAAGACCTCCCCCGCCACGCAAATCTCCTTCTCTATCGAGGCCGCTACCAAGCCAACCAGTGGGGTTTACACGCCTAACCTGACGTGTACAATTCTACTACACAAGAATACAACACAAGTTCATCAGAATACACCCTATGTAATTACTGTCAGTTCTTCTTAATTCTTCAGCTTAAGTCAAAAGACATTGCCACAAGATTAAGTATAGTTCTATATATAGTATACTTCAACTATATATTCAAACATGAAATTTCCAATTACAATAGAAGGACAGTAGTGTTTACCTCGATAAGCCCAAAATTATCCAAGTATAAAGTCGATCCTGAGCAACGCTTAGCTCCTACTCCGAGCGCTCCAAACAACCCTTAGAAGTTCTAACCAACTTCTACTTACAACTTCAACAACGGTGAAGATTTCCTTAGGGTTTCGCTTTTTGTGGCTAAAGGAAGTATAATCGTATTTTCTGGGCTTTGTATAAGTGTAACCCGGGAATACTACAAGGTATTTGGGCCAAGGTATTTGGACATTATAACAATATTAGGAGAGTATTTCTATACCACAACAAGGGTATTATACTAAACAACTAGCTAGTGGGGTACCCTACGCCAAGGCACCACAAAGGGGAGGGGTAGGCGGACGAATTGCTCACAAGAGGGAGGAGTATTTTTCTGAATTTCACAAGTGTGGATGAAGAATAACTCTTGCATTAGAGGGGTATTTATAGCAAAACCAAAAGCCAACCAATGGCCAAGATCCTTCCAAGTGTATAGCAAGTGTAAGGCCAAGATCAAGCCAAGTGCACCCTAACCCCTACTCCACAAAACATGGCACAAAACAAGCCACAAAACAAGGCACAAAACCATGAATCAAACGGCCAAGGCCAAGACTCCTCTTTACAGTCAATGAGGTGACAAGTGTCACCTCCCGTTGGTCCAAAAATGTTCCACGCTTCGGAAAAATCCGCAAAAAATACTAAATGACATAGCCGGAATTTTCCCAACGTAGTCGTGGAAACGCTTGCCGAAAACGACTCTATTCGGCACTTGTGCCCAAATTTCGAACCAAAGCCAATTCTTAAGGCAAAAAATTTAATACGTACGCCCTCACGTACATACTCTGGAAATACGGGGTATAACAGCTCGACTTTTGGTATGGTTCTCCCTGGTGTTGTAGATGTTAGTATATTCAGGGGCATGGCGGGGCCCTGTCCCGTCATAGTATTTATACTTCCTTAGAGGTCTGTAGTCCTGTCATATTTTGGGATGTAACTGTTCACTGTTGGGAAAATATATATTTGTATGCCGAAAGGCGACATTTTCTCGGTTAAGACTATTCTTACTGTTATTGTTTCATGTCTTGGTTTTATATTTCGCTGGTTACTCTGATGTTTGGATACTTGGGTGCCCGGGTAAGGCACCAGTCACGGGCCCGGGAACGGGTCGTGACAGTGTGTAAGTTCAACCTCTTTCTCTCTTTCCATCAATGGAGAGTTACATGGCTATTTTGCGGGAAAACGCGGTTTGAGGCAAGGTGATCCTATGTCTCCTATGATCTTCATCCTATGCATTGAATACCTTTCAAGATTGCTTAAGCTAAAAACTTTGGACAATGGTTTTTCGTATCACCCAAAGTGCAAGAGACTAGACATCTCTTATCTTGCCTTTGCGGATGACCTTATGCTTTTTGCCAAAGGGGATATTTCTTCGGTTGGTGTTCTTATGGATTGTCTTAATGAATTGGAGGCGGCTTCTGGTCTTACACTAAACCCGTCAAAATCTTCCATCTACATTGCGAGAGTGCAAGGTTCAATCCGGGACTTGATCTTGGCAAGAGTTGGTTTCTCGTTAGGAGTTTTTCCCGTGCGGTACTTGGGGGTCCCTTTGTCCCCAATATCTGTCTCGATGGATCAGTTTGCCCCTTTCACTAGTGCAATCTCGGGTTACATTCAGAAATGGGGACATCACTCACTCTCCTATGCGGGAAAGTTGGAACTTATCAAATCGGTTATTCAGGGTGTCGAGAGCTTTTGGTTCCGGGCACTTCCTATTAGCTCTTCAGTCCTCAACATGGTTCGCTCAGTTTGCATCCAGTTCTTATGGGGTGGCAAGCCACCAAGAGTCGCTTGAGATGAAATTTGTGTGCCTCAATCTGAAGGAGGCTTGGGCCTCATGGACATCAAAGTATGGAATCACGCCTTACTCTCCCGGACCATCTGGCAAGCTCACCCTAAGGCGGATACCCTATGGGTTCAATGGATTAATATCTATTACTTGAGAGATCAATCCATTTGGGATTATGAGGTACGTACTAGGGACTCCCCTTTATTCAAGAAACTCTGTTGCATTCGTGACACTTTCAAAAGCATCTTTGGGAATCAAGGCAACACAATTGTCGGCTTGGAGAAGTGTTGCACCAATGGGAGATTTGATTCGGGTCTTGTGTACGATGTCCTACGCACCCCGCGGGAACATAAGCTTTGGATGTCTCAAATTTGGAAAAGTTACATTCCTCCAAAATTCTCATTCACGGTCTGGCTCACTTGTAGGAAGCGTCTTGCTACCAAAGACACTCTCTCCTTCCTAAACTTGGAAGACAAGACTTGCGGATTCTGCAAGCGTGCCAATGAGACAAAGGCTCATCTCTTCTTTTCTTGCCCCTTCACTCACAAGATTTGGAAGCACACAAAAGAATGGTTGGGAATTAGAAGATAAATGACAACAATTGAAAGTGCACTCAAGTGGATAAAGAAAGAGCATCGAGGGAATGGCATTCGATCCAAAGACATCTTACTTGCCTTTTGCATAGTGGTATATGAGATTTGGAGAACAAGAAATGAATTTCTATTTGCGGGCACTAGCTCAACAACAGATGAGGTTGTAGCAAAAGTCAAAACAACAACCTATAGAGTTCTTTATGATTTAATCCCCTCTCGTAACGTCACCTCTGAGTAAACGCCTCTTCCCTCCTTCATTTCTTGCTATATGTTACGTTGAGGATTGAGAACCCTCAATGATTGATT
This sequence comes from Przewalskia tangutica, assembly GCA_029844215.1. NCBI lineage: Eukaryota > Viridiplantae > Streptophyta > Magnoliopsida > Solanales > Solanaceae > Przewalskia > Przewalskia tangutica. The sequence goes on along the minus strand of JAQGDG010000168.1, from coordinate 32,511 downwards.
GTAGTTCCCAATTTCTTTCTTAGTAATAATATTTTCATTTACCCGAAAAAAAAAGATCAAGTCTCTTAACTTTCAAAATCAAGTCTCTTATCTTTTAGAATAATCAAACCATTCTTTTATCTTCATAAAGTCGCTATAACTAACTTTCCATAAAGCCATTATACCACTTTATGTTTTAAACCAACCAAAGACAACCAAATTCATTTAACACACGTACGTCTACCGTACTATATAGTTCACAACAATCATGCTCAAGAGGATAGGAAGAATCACATACCTCTTTGGCTAATCCACTTGCCAAGTCGAATATGCCACGCGTAGAATACCAACCTATAATAATCAAATACGTCCATCAACGTCTAGATTTCTTCGTAGAATATTTCTAAGTATAAGGTCTTTTATTCTACGGAAAATCGGGCAGCACTTCCCCTGTTTTTACGTACTTTTCCACCTTTTTCAAGGCCCGAAATTCAATAACTAACATGCCACATTTAAGGCGCAATAATACAACAATACTAAAGGGGATTACACGCCTAACTGGGCGTGTAAAATTTTGCCCCACAATAAACAAAATGGTCCATTAGTCCAAAGTAAATACATTCCAATGTAAATACAGTCCAAAGTAAATATAGTCCAATGTAAATACAGTCCATTACTCCATTAGTTGGTGTTCTTGGCCAACTACTACAATCAAACTTATCCAATTTTTCGCTAGCAAGCCGGAATTACTTCTTCAATCTTCCAACTTATATTCCAATCTTTATATAAGTTATAATAACTTTGTTATTAACTGTCAACAGGTAATAGGTAATGTTTTTACCATTTTAATGGCTAGCATGCCAATTTCTCGATTTTAGCAACTTAACAAGGTCCAAATCCTTTCCATATTCCTTCCATGTATCACATACTTATTTATATACAACCAACATATATAATATCCAACTTCACAAGGAGGAAAAAGTTCATTACCTCAAAGAGCCCAAAATAATCCAAGCACTAAAAGTCGATATGTAGCACGTTTAGCTCCTATTCCTTACGTTCTAATCCGCTCCAAGCAACCCTTAGAAGCTCCTAACCAACTCACCTTCAAGATCCAACTTCAAAAAGTGAAGAACATTTTAGGTTTCAAACCTAGCAAGATTCGGCCAAGGCATGATTTTTAGGCTAGGGGTGTGAAATCTTGTCTAACACTTGGTTAATAACCTTCCTAACACATCAAGGAAGAACACTTAAGAGTTTAAGAATTGTTGGACAACTTTAGGTCAAGGTAATGGCCCATGGCCGAGAGCTCTTAGTAAGGGAGAAAGTATTTTCAAGTCTTGGGATTAATTCTAAGTGTGGAAGATTTCATCCTACTAGTGTGATGATATAACACAACCAAGGGCTAGGATTAAAACATGTTTGTGGTTGAGATTAGGGACAAGTGTGTGTGGGTCCCACTTGTCCAACAAATATCTCACAAAATATCTAGCACAAGACTTGTCCAATTGTCATCATTTTCGCCCAACATGGGCCCACTTGGGGTGACACGTGTCGCCCTCCTATTGGTCCAAAATATTTCATCTCCCGAAAACATCCATAATGGCCAAAATCTCGAAAATAATGTGGGCCCCACAAAACCGTAAATTTCTCTCGTGGGCCCCACGTGACCAATTCTGGAAAATAAAATCCATAATTCTCTTATATTCCAAGAAGTCAAAATACCAAAATTGAGAATCCAATTCCCAATAATAAACCTTTTTCCTTCACGAGGTTCGGAATATTTTCCGTCGGAAATTCAAAATTTTCTTCCCTTTCGTACTTAGCGTTATATTCTCGTATGTACGTCCTCACATACATACTCTGGGACTACGGGGTGTAACACTTGGAGAGTTAACTTGGCTTAGAACTTGATTAGGGTGCTTAATCTTGGATAATAACTTAGTTTTGATCTTCACTTGACCATGGTTTTCGAAATCTTGAGGGTTAAGGGAGAGAGAAGGGTTTGAAAGATGAAGATATTATGTGAGACTAAGTCTTTCTATACTTGTATCTATAATATGTGCACAAGCCAAGTGGATGGGGGACCCTCTTGTCCACTTGTCTATATGAAAATATCTACCACACTAATCCATTCACAAAATATAATCCAACACTTAGCCAAATCTCACTATTTTCGATGGAACCCCCCCCCCCCCCCAAAATTGTGAAATTTTCAATTGGCTCATATTCTTAATCCCAAGATTTAATAATACAATCCTAAGTCCATAACTCCATTTGGAAAGAATTCAACCGCTAATATAATTTCCGTCGTCACATTTTTTTTATCCAAATTTTTTCCATATCCGAAAATGTAAATATACTTTCCTTCCAACCTTCACATCTTATTTCCTTACTTACGTTCTCACTTATATGCCCTGGAACTACGGGGTGTAACACTAATGTAATGAATAAATTGTTACACCCCGTAAGTACATGACATGTTTTAAGAACGTACGTAAGAACTCAGAAATGTTAAGATTAGAGACTTGTAAAAATTTATCGGAATTATGAAATTGTCGGAAAATGAAATTTTGTGACGAATGGGAGGTCGACACGTGTCACCACCCCTTAAGTAGTCTTGGACGAAAATAGCATGGCCAAAAGGGTCATTTGACCATAATTAGGATGACAAAGTCTTGCAAGTTGAAGAGCTTGATAAAATTGACTTAGTCAATGGGGCCACATGTCTTGATATTTAAAAGAATTGCATCCAAGCCACACATTTGTACACATCTTGACCCTCCATGTTACTATATAAGGATACTAGTAGTGAGACAAGCTTTCCATACTTAGAAAAATTTCAAGAAAATTGGATGAAAGTTGAGAGAGCTCTCGGGTTCACCTTGTCCAAAAGAGAATTTTTTTTGTTTGTTGTCCAATAAGCTCCACACTTTAAACCAAGGTGCATGAGGGTATTTTAAGGGTATCTCAATAGAAAGATCCTGGAAAAATAGCGTTTTTGTATTAGTCGCAAAGTGAAAACCTAGTTGCTTTCCTAGGTTTTGATTAGAAGATTAAAGGAAAGTTGTTTGTGATATTCTAAGGGTCTCAAGTGGCGGATTGAAGTGTCAAGAAGAGGCTCTAAGTTGCTAGGGAGCGACTTCGGATTTGAAGGTGGACTAAGGCTCGTTGAGGTAACAATCTTGTTCTCTTAAAGTGTTACAAGATTATATATTGTTGTTAGCCTTACATTTTACTAGCATGAAGTATATGTATTGAAGATTGATAGTGATATGGATTGTTGTAGCCTAAATCCGAAATGATATATAAGCCATTTGAAGTTGGATTACAATTTGGTCGTTAATTAGAATCGTTGCATGTTACTTACTTGAACATTGTAGTAGTTGTAGTCGATTGCGACTTGATATCATGTTATACTAAACAACTTGTATTGAAAAGGAATTGGATAAGAATTGGTGTTGTTGTATATCAAAGTTGCCAAATTGGACCTTGTAGTTGGTACTAGTTTGATATCAATTGTGGGGCGGAATTTTACACGTCTTGTAGGCGTGCAATCCCCTATTGTTAATTACATTGTTGGGCCTTAAATGTGGCGTGTTTGGTTATTGAATTCGGCCTTGAAAAAGGTGGCAAAGTATGTAGAAACAAAGGAAGTGTTGTCTGATTTTCCGTAGAATTTAGTGACTTTGCACTTATAATATTCTACGTTTAAAGTAAGAAGTTAATAGACGTATTATGGTCATTATAGGTTGACATACTACGTGCGGGATATTGTACTTAGCAAGTGGTTTGACCCGAAGAGGTATGTAGAACTTTCCTATCTCTTGAGCATGGATAGTTGCACTTATATAGTACGGTAGACGTACAAGACTTTGATATCCCTTACTTGTTTTAAAAATGGCCAAGTTGGGTGAGCAAGGGGATTAACTCACTTCTTTAAAAGTATTAAGGATGTCTTAAGTTTTCAAAGTTAAGGGACTTGAAGTGTTTTAAGTATATGATACTTGTTTCGTTTTAAAAGTATAATTCCCTTGGATATAGGGAAATGTATTTGACTAATGTATTGTCACGACCCGAACCGGGGCCCGTGACTGGTGTCTTACCCCGGGCACCCTAGTGATACAACATCAGAGAAAATCAGCGGAACATAAAGCATAAATATGAAACAAGAGACATGATAAATAAAAGCAAATAGGCCAACCAAAACGGCTGCCTTCCAAGATATATATATAAACATTTGAACAAGCATAATCCTTACACCGCCCACAACAAAGTGCTGCACCTCTAAGATTTATACAACAACTATGACGGACAGGGCCCGCCAAACCCCGAACGCACAAGAACTTACGCACTGTGGTAACATACCAAAGATAAGCCTCCGACGAAACGAGCTTCCCAAAACATCAAATGAGATCCTAAACGCGGATCGACACTGATGTACTTCTACTGCGGCATGAACGCACTCAAGGAGGTCAAGATAACAGTACCAAGTATGTGAAATCGTAAAATATCAGAAATGAAATCATAATAGTCTATAAAAGTCGGAGACAAGTATGATAACCAAACTACCGTACACACACATACCAGTTATATCAATTCAGGGTCTCACGCCCACAACATCAATCCCGCGTGAGTACCTTCTCATCGCGGCAGCTTCATGATATGATAACAACAAGACAAAGCAATCCAAATGGGAGCATACGTGCGCTACGATCGTGTCGGTATGTCCAAAGGGAACAAATAAGACAACATTCCAAATGGAAGTATACCCGCAGCGCACGATCGTGTCGAGGTCCAAAGTGGAAACAATAAGACAAAGATTCCAAATGGAAGCATACCCGCGGCGCTACGCATCGTGTCGTGATGTCCAAAGGGAACCAATAAGACAACAAGGCGGTAATCAAAGTGGAAGCATACCCGCAGCGCCACGCATCGTGTCGATGTCCAAAGCGATTTGCAAAAGTAACACTATCAGCGAACGCGTGCGGAATTTCTCCGCATCGCCAAGACGCCCAAGTAAGTTCTCAACAAGTCAACCGACCCTCCATCGAGAGACGCGGTAGTATAGAAACACAATTCTTGCACAACAAAAGCTATCACAACAAGCATAGGCAAGTTTCACAACAACAAGCATAGACAAGTTTCACAACAACAAGCATAGGCAAGTTTCACAACAACAAGCATAGGCAAGTTTATACACAACTCGAAGTACTTTCATTTTATGCCCAAGTCCGGGTTTTAACCCTAAAGTACTACGTACGTTAAATTCCTTTTATAAAAGTCACCCGATACCCGCAGTATAAAAATAGAGTGACTTATATCTTTTAAGTAAACCAAAACAACTTCCATACTTTCCTTTTTAAAACCAAATTAAGGCAACACCATGCCTTCTTTTTTTGACCAAAACACTTCTCTTTTTAAAGTTAAGTTACCACATTAAAACCAATGATAAAACCTTTCTTTTATTTTTCATAAGGTCGTTATAACCAACTTCCCATAAAGCTGTTATAACACCTTATGTTTTAAACCATTTTAAGACAACACAATGCCTTTCTTTTCCCTAAAGTTCCAGTTTGCCTAATTTCAATTACACAAGTCTCTTTTTTGAAAAGTTTCATAGTTCAATGTCTTAATCTCTTTTAAAACAATTGAGTAACATATGCCATAAAGTAGTAGGTTATTCTTGTTCATAATCAATCTTATTAAGCAGCCATGATCTAGAAAATGTAATATCATTTTGTCTCATCTTAGCTTCTATGCAGATGGAGGTTTCTACTGGTTTTAATAATACTTAATTATTCAATACATTTTCCTTTATTAACGCCGCATGGTTTGTCGATACACATTACGATTTCCAAATCAAGAAACATTATTCCTTTCAAAACCAAGTACTCATTACTCACGAATGAGGTTTCACACAAACATCCATATTAAGTCAAGTCTCTTATCTTTTAAGAATAAGTCTCTTAACTTCTAAACCATTAAACCATTCTTTTATCTCTTAAGACGTTACACCTAACTTCTCATAAAGTTGGTATAACTCTTATGTTTTCAAGCCAAGTATACACTTCTTTCAAAAAGGTTTCTTAATCTTTTAGAATACTTCACACGACCTAACCTGCCTGGATCGTGCCTTACCGGGCACCCTAGTGATACAACATCGAGAAAATCACGAAATAAAAACATGAACATGAATTAAGAGAAGAGATAAATAAACAGCAACCAAACAAAAGCTTGCCTTCGTCATATATACATAAATACCCAACAGCTTATCCTTTTTACAAACCCCGCCCACAACAAGCATGCACTTCTAAGATTTTTACAACATTTATGACGGACAGTGGCCCGCCATACCCCGAATGTATAAGAATCTGCACTGTGGTAACATACCAAAAGATAAGCCTCGAAGGAACGGAGCTTCCCAACACGCTGAAAGTGATCCTATAAGCGGATCGACGGCCGATGTACCTTTTACTGCAGCATGAACGCAGCCCCGGCGAGGTCAAGACAACAGTACCAAGTATGTGAAATCAGAAATATCGTAAATGAAATCATAATAGTCTATAAAGCAGAGACATGTATGATAACCAAACTACGATCACAACATAAGAGCGATATGTCAAGTCGTGGACTCACGCCCTAAAAGTCATCCTCACGCCCGTAACTCCTTCCTCACCGCCGCGCCTAGGTACAAATCATGTGATACGTATAATGTGTCTCGCCCATCTCATGGACCCAATATAGAAAAGTGTGGAATACATTCTGCTCATCCTATGAACCGGTAGTCGAGTGGAATACATTCCGGATGAACCTGTAGTCAAGTGAAATACATTCCTGATGAACCTGGTCATCAAGTGAAATACATTCGGATGAACCTAGAATCAAGTGAAATACATTCCGGATGAACCGAGTCGAGTGAAATACATTCGGATGAACCGTAGTCGAGTGAAATACATTCGGATGAACCGTAATCAAGTGAAATACATTCGGATGAACCTAGAATCAAGTGAAATACATTCCGGATGAACCGTAGTCGAGTAGAACACAAGATTTGCACAACAAGGCTATCACACGTAACATGGTCAAGTTTCATAACAACAAGCATAAACAAGTTACACACAACTCAAGGTACTTTCATTTTATGTCAAAGTCCGATTTTAACCTTAAAGTACTACGTCCGTTAAATTCCTTTTAAGATCCATTTCTTTTACAAAGGTCACCCGATACCGTAGTATAAAATTGGAGTGACTAACATTGTTAAGTAAACCAAAATGTTTTCCTTTGTAAAATCAAGTAACAACCTTATTTTCCAAACGCTCAAGTTTGCCTAATTTCAATGTTCAAGTTTCTCATTTTAGAAAAGGTTTCGTAGTTCATAGTTTTAAATCCTTTAAAACATAATTCTCCTTTAAACGTTTTGAGAAACATATGTCTTATATGTGAGTAGGTTATTCTTGTTTATAATCAATCTTATTAAGCCATGATCTAGAAATGTAATATCATTTTGTCTCATCTTAGCTTCATGCAAATGGAGGTTTCACCGGTTTTAATAATACTTCATTAGTCAATACATTTTCCTTTTATTAACGCCGCAGTTGGTTTGTCGATACACATTCGATTTCCAAATCAAGAAACATTCTTAAGCCGTTATACCTAACTTCCCATAAAGCTAGTATAACTCTTAAGCTTTCAAAACCCAAGTACTACTCATTCTTTCAAAACGATTCATAAATCTTTCGAAATACTTCAAGTTCTTTATTAACACATATCAAGCCGCTTATTATTCAAATCGATTACCTTTTAGAAACCACAAAGTATTTGCTTATCCACATAAAGTCATATAACCGACTTCCCATAAAGCCGTTATAACACTTTATGTTTTAAACCAATCAAATACATTTAGCACACGACGCCTACCGTACTACATAGTTCACACATATCATGCTAGAAGAGATAGGAAGAGGTTCACATACCTCGCGACGATTATCGACTAATAGCAAAACGCCCAAGTACCTCAAACCGTCGGCTACACTCGACCAAGATCACCCCACACGTAGTACTACAACCTATAGGGCCACAAAGCGCCTATTAATATCTTTAGATCCCGACGTAATATTCTACGTAAAATTCGGCAAAGACCTCCCCGCAACATCGTAAATCTCCTCCTCTATCGAGGCCGCTACCAAGCCAACCGTGGGGTTAACACGCCTAACGGACGTGTACAATTCTACTACACAATAATGTTACACAAGTCTCATCAGAATACGCCCTATGTAATTACTGTCAGCTTCTTCTTTAAATTCAGCTTAAGTCGCAAGACATTGCCGTAAGTATTATTCAGCTTAAGTCAAAAGACATTGCCGCACAACTAGGTTGATTCTATATATAGTATACTTAACTATATACTCCTACAACATGTAATTTCCAATTACAATGTAAGTCAAGAATGTTTACCTCGATAAGCCCAAAATTATCCGAGTTTATATGTCGATCCTGAACAACGTTTAGCTCCTACTCCGTGCGCTCCAACCCGCTCCAAACAACCCTTAGAAGTTCTAACCAACGCCTACTCAATTACTTCAACAATCAATGAAGATTTCCTTAGGGTTTCGTTTAGTAGTGAGGAAGTATAATGGTATTTTAGGCTTGTATAATTGTAACCTTGGGAATACTACAAGGTTTTTGGGCCAAGGTATTTGGACATTATAACAATCCTTGTAGAGTCTTTCTATACCACACCAAGGGGTATTTATACGTGACACCGAGGCTAGGGGTACCCCTACTAGGGCACCACAAAGTGAGGGGAAGCTCTCGCCAATAGGGCCTCAAAGGGTGTGGTGGGCAGGACGAGAGGGAGGAGGAGTGTTTGAGACTTAGGTAGATTGCTCAAGTGAGGATGAAGAAAGTCTTCAACTTAGAGGGTATTTATAGGTCAAGTGAAGGCCAACCAATGGCCAAGATGAAGACAAGTGCATAGCAAGTGTAAGGCCAAGATTTAGCCATGTGCTACCTTATCCATTTACACAAAATATCCTACCTAACCCTTGACCAAAAATGCAACACCAAAACGCAGCAAGGCAAGCTTTGCCGTCCACTCCTTCCAATTAGAGGGTGACAAGTGTCGCCTCTCGTTGGTCCAAAATGTTTCGCCTCTCTAAAAATCCGCAAAAATTATAAATGACATAGCGGAATTTTCCCTACGAAAGCCGTGGAAACGCTTTCCGAAAAACTACTCTAATCGGTGTTGTGTACAAATTTGAAACTAGCCAACTTTAAGGCTCAAATTATAATACGACGCCACGCATATACTGAAATACGGGTATAACATTCTCCTCCTTAGAAACATTCGTCCCGAATGTTCCTTCTAAGCCTCAAACAAACACGCCAAGATAGTCTTCACTACTATACTTACGAGAACAATCCCGCCACACCGCCACGTAAATACCGCAAATACTTACATCCAAGTCCACGAGGAAACACCTCTAACATCACAAACTTTTGTCACTTTGCGCGAGGTTCTAGTGTCACTCCCGACCCAACCAATGGTACCTGATCGCATGCGATTCACGAGGTCTAAAATATACATCCTTCGCACCTTCTCCCTTTATAAGAAATGATCATATCTATGCTCGCAATACATGCTCGCTTCTACCCTTACTCGTCGATTTTCTCGAACTCTTGAACTCTTCCAAGATATCGCACCACACTTCGCCATCGCCAGCTTCTCCAAAACTTTGGAGTCACTACCTCCAACTTGGTCATCTTACTAACCGCAATCCCCCTTAAGGCCATTCCCGGCCTTCATGATCCGCTTCTGGTCGAACATAACCACGAACTCATACGACGGTCATCTAAACTTGGGACTAGCACCCTCGTGATCCTACCACCTGGCGGGACCACCCAGAGCTGACCCCACCTCATACCGGGCTACGGGTTGACACGCAACACGGCCTCAACCCGAGCTCATACGCCGACTCTCTCGTTTCTCGATCCGGAACAACCTTGCTAAATCACATCGTGAAAGATACCACTTTCATTTACCCAACCCAGAGACTTATCTCACAATACATTCTAGGCATAAAATGCACTCTGACAAGGATCACTCGCAAAAATATTGTACTCAAGACAACTTTACATCTAAGGTCTCAACTGTAATATTCTAAGGTTCATCATTTCCTCACCCTGTGCTTACCCTTTTTCCCCAAACTGTGTTCCTAAATCACATTTTAGCACAAAGCTAATCCGAACATAACACTTAACACATTAACATAACATCAAAACATACAAGCCTCTGTAGGTTAAGGATATACACGGCTACCGCCCACTCTAATCGTAAGTCCACTGCAGGCGCATAATCGTAGAAGGCGATGAACTCGCCATCGATCCGGCAGGTCGCGCTAAGCCGCCGGTATTCTCCTATAAGCACGCCTTCGTCACATGGCCCTCGACGGCCGCAGTGAAACAAGCACCGCGAAAAGACGACATTTCCTGGATGATGTTTGCCACATCGCACACCGGTGGGGACATGAATCCTGGCCGGCTAGCACTCACGTAAACTCGTGGAACGAAGCCACGAGCTCGACCAGCTCCGAATACCCCGAACGACCAAGATCGCGGAGGACCACTCAGCATCGGGCGAGGTACATAACTGGATCGCTGCCGAGGCGGTCCGCCTCGAAAGTTACCAGCGACCCTGCTCGCCCTCTTCGCCGATCTCGGCCATTCCGTCGACCTCTCCGTGCCTCACATCCTAGTGCATGAGCTTGCATGCGGGCAATGTCCATGCCCGGCTGACGAGCTACACCCGTACAAGCCTCTGCCAAGTAATCGTCCCGCCCGGTGACGTAGCGGTGTACTGCTCCTCCATATCCGCATTACAATGGAACATACCGAAGCTAATGAGTCCAACTCCACATTGTACTCTCGAACCGTCCGCCCGTCCTGCCTCCACGTCAAAAATCTGTCGGCCCGAGCCCTCTCATTCGCGAGGCAAGAAATGTGCAAGAAATGCCTCGAGAACTCGCCCCAAACCGCTGGAAGTGCATGCTCTTCCCGACGCTCACGAATCAAAACTACCAATCGCAAAGATCACGCGGTGATGCAACTCAATACCACCGACTCGCCTCGAGGCTCGATCACTCATGATCCGTCAGAGTCGCTTGATAAACTCCCGAGGGTCATCTCGCTTCGATCCATAGAACATCGGCGGCTACAACTCGTAAAGTCACGTAGCCTCAAACCGCTCGCCGGTGAACTACGGTGCTACTGGATCGAATCGCCGATCCAAATTATCTCATATCTCGCCACGACTCGCAGTAATCGGGCCATCTCCTTGTACTTATCTCATCTCGCTCCAGCCGTGGACCGAGGCTCGTGTATCAGAGTCTCAGCAGCCCACCGCCGCGCTTAAACTCGCTGGCGTCGGGCGGCGTCGCTAAACCCGCCGGAAGCACTGCTCGTGCATCGACGCTCGCGCTCGCATTCTCTCAGATTCACTAACAGCCTCCTCGATCGCTTTGCCCATCTGGGCTCAAGGTTTTACGCGAGGCATAATCGTAAAAGAAAAGGGATACGTCGGAGGGCCAACTTATCACACAATCTGTGGCACGATCTCGTAATGAGAAGAATGGAAACCAATCCTAAATGTCCTATAGCCTCCTGATTATAGATGTGGTGCACAACACATCGATAATCAAGACTCTACTAGACACAGTGTGTAGACACTTTCCGAGGACTAACTGCTCTGATACCACTTTTGTCACGACCAACCTGCGCGGATCGTGCCTTACCCCGCACCCTAGTGATACAACATCGAGAAAATCAGCTAAATAAAAACATGAACATGAATTAAGAGAAGAGATAAATAAACAAAGCAACCAAAACAGCTTGCCTTCATATATACATAAATACCCGAACAGCTTATCCTTTTACAAACCCCGCCACAACAAAGGTTACTGCACTTAAGATTTTTACAACAATTATGACGGACAGGGCCCGCCATACCCGAATGTATAAGAATCTACGCACTGTGGTAACATACCAAAAGATAAGCCTCAAGGAACGGAGCTTCCCAACACGCCGGAATGTGATCCTATAAGCGGGATCGGCAATCGATGTACCTTTTACTGCAGATGAACGCGGCCGAGGTCGATAACAGTACCAAGTATGTGAAATCAGAAATATCAGAAATGAAATCATAATAGTCTATAAAGCAGAGACATGTATGATAACCAAACTACGATCACAACATAAGAGCGATATGTCAAGTCGTGACTCACGCCTAAAAGTCATCCTCATGCCCGTGGAACTCCTTCCTCACCGCCGCGCCTAGGTACAAATCATGTGATACGATATCGTGTCTCGCCCATCTCATGGACCCAATATAGAAAAGTGTGGAATACATTCTGCTCATCCCATGAACCTGGTAGTCGAGTGGAATACATTCCTGATGAACCCAGAGTCAAGTGAAATACATTCGGATGAACGGTCATCAAGTGAAATACATTCCTGATGAACCTAATCAAGTGAAATACATTCTGATGAACCTGAGTCGAGTGAAATACATTCGGATGAACCTAGTCGAGTGAAATACATTCCCGGATGAACCGTAATCAAGTGAAATACATTCGGATGAACCTAATCAAGTGAAATACATTCCTGGATGAACCGTAGTCGAGTAGAACACGATTTGCACAACAAGGCTATCACACGAACATGGTCAAGTTTCATAACAACAAGCATAAACAAGTTACACACAACTCAAGGTACTTTCATTTTATGTCAAAGTCCGGATTTTAACCTTAAAGTACTACGTCCGTTAAATTCCTTTTAAGATCCATTTCTTTTACAAAGGTCACCCGATACCCGTAGTATAAAATTGGAGTGACTAACATTGTTAAGTAAACCAAAATGCTTTCCTTTGTAAAATCAAGTAACAACCTTATTTTCCAAACGTTCAAGTTTGCCTAATTTCGAATGTTCAAGTTTCTCATTTTAGAAAAAGGTTTCGTAGTTCATAGTTTTAAATCCTTTAAAACATAATTCTCCTTTAAACGTTTTGAGAAACATATGTCTTATATGTGAGTAGGTTATTCTTGTTTATAATCAATCTTATTAAGCAGCCATGATCTAGGAAATGTAATATCATTTTGTCTCATCTTAGCTTCTATGCAGATGGAGGTTTCTACTGGTTTTAATAATACTTCATTAGTCAATACATTTTCCTTTATTAACGCCGCAGTTGGTTTGTCGATACACATTCGATTTCCAAATCAAGAAACATTCTAAGCCGTTATACCTAACTTCCCATAAAGCTAGTATAACTCTTAAGCTTTCAAAACCCAAGTATTACTCATTATTTCAAAACGATTCATAAATCTTTGAAATACTTCAAGTTCTTTATTAACACATATCAAGCCGCTTATTATTCAAATCGCTTACCTTTTAGAAACCACAAAGTATTTGTTATCCACATAAAGTCGTTATAACCGACTTCCCATAAAGCCGTTATAACACTTTATGTTTTAAACCAATCAAATACATTTAGCACGTGACGCCTCACCGTACTACATAGTTCACACATATCATGCTAGAAGAGATAGGAAGAGGTTCACATACCTCGCGACGATTATCGACTAATAGCAAAACGCCCAAGTACCTCAAACCGCTTCGGCTACACTCTCACCAAGCAGATCACCCCACACGTAGTACTCCAACCTATAGCGGCCCCAAAGCGCCTATTAATATCTTTAGATCCCGACATAGAATATTCTACAGAAAATTCGGCAGCACCTCCCCCCCCCCCCGCAACAGCGTAAATCTCCTCCTCTATCGAGGTCGGCTACCAAGCCAACCAGGGGGGGGGTAACACGGCTAACCGGACGTGTACAAGTCTACTACACAAGAATGTTACACAAGTCCATCAGAATACACCCTATGTAATTACGCTCAGCTTCTCTTTAAATTCAGCTTAAGTCGCAAGACATTGCCGTAAGTATTATTCAAGCTTAAGTCAAAAGACATTGTCGCACAACTAGGTTCAGTTCTATATATAGTATACTTAACTATATACTCCTACAACATGTAATTTCCGATTACAAATGTAAGTCAAGAATGTTTACCTCGATAAGCCCAAAATTATCCGAGTTTATATGCCGATCCCGAACAACGCTTAGCTCCTACTCCGCGCGCTCCAACCCGCTCCAAACAACCCTTAGAAGTTCTAACCAACGCCTACTCAATTACTTCAACAATCAATGAAGATTTCCTTAGTGGTTTCGTTTAGTGATCGAGGAAGTATAATGGTATTTTCTGGCTTGTATAATTGTAACCTTGGGAATACTACAAGGTATTTGGGCCAAGGTATTTGGACATTATAACAATACTAGGAGAGTATTTCTATACCACAACAAGTGGGTATTTATACGAGACAACTAGCAGTGGGGGTACCCTGGCTTAGGGCACCACAAAGTGGGGAGGAAGCTCTCGGCCAATCTGGCCTCAAAGGGGGAGTGGGTGGTGTGGACGAGAGGACAAGAGGAGGGAGTGTTTGAGACTTAGGTAGATTGCTCAAGTGAGGATGAAGAAAGTCTTCAACTTAGAGGGGTATTTATAGGTCAAGTGAAGGCCAACCAATGGCCAAGATGAAGACAAGTGCATAGCAAGTGTAAGGCCAAGATTTAGCCATGTGCTACCTTATCCATTTACACAAAATATCCTACCTAACCCTTGACCAAAAATGCAACACCAAAAACGTGCAAAGGGCAAGCTTTTGCCGTCCACTCCTTCCAATTAGAGGGTGACAAGTGTCGCCCTCTCGTTGGTCCAAAATGTTTCGTCTCTCGGAAAAATCCGCAAAAATTACAAATGACATAGCCGGAATTTTCCCTACGAAAGCTGTGGAAACGTTTCGTCGAAAAACTACTCTAATCGGGTGTTGTGTACAAATTTCGAAACTAGCCAACTTTTAAGGCTCAAATTATAATACGTACGCGCTCACGTACATACTCTGGAAATACGGGGTATAACAACTTCAAGGTTCTTTATTATCACACATCAAGTCGGTTATAAGTCAAATCAGTTATCTTTAAAAAAAAACACAAAGCATTTCTCATTTACATAGAGTTGTTATAACCAACTTCCAATAAAGCCGTTATAACACTTTATGTTTAAAAACAATCAAATATATTTAACACATGTACGTCTACCGTACTACATAGTTATACACATATCATGCTAGAACAGATAAGAAGAGGTTCACATACCTCGCGACGATTATCGACTAATAGCAAAACGCTCCCAGTACCTCAAACCGCCGGCTACACTCTAAGCCAAGCAGATCACTCCACACGTAGTACTACAACCTATAGAGTCCACAAGGCGCCTATTAATATCTTTAGATCCCGACGTAGAATATTCTACAGAAAATTCGGCAGCACCTCCCCCCCCCGCAACAGCGTAATTCTCCTCCTCTATCGAGGCCGGCTACCAAGCCAACCAGGGGGGGGGGGGGGTTTACACGTTTAACCGGACGTGTACAATTCTACTTCACAGTAATGCTATACAAGTCTACTGTAATACAGTCCTAAGTAATTACAGTTCAGTTCTCTTCTTAAAGTTCAGGCTTAAGTCGCAAGACATTGCCGTAAGTATTATTCAATTCTATATATAGTATACTTCAACTATATATTCCAACAACATGTAATTTCTAATTACAATAGAAGGTCAAGAGTGTTTACCTCGATAAGCCCAAAATTATCCAAGTTATAAGTCGATCCTGAGCAAGGTTTAGCTCCTAATTGCACGCTCCGAGTGCTCCAATAAACCCTTAGAAGTTATACTCAACTTCTACTAAACACTTCAACTACTTATGAAGAGTTTTCCAAAGGGTTTCGTTTAGTGGCTAAAGGAAGTATAATAGTATTTGGGCTTTTGTATAAGTGTAACCTTGGGAATACTACAAGGTATTTGGGCCAAGGTATTTGGGCATTATAACAATACTTGGAGAGTATTTCTATACCACAAAAAGGGGGTATTTATACGAGACAACTAGGCTAGGGGGGGTACCCCACGGCTAGAACACTACAAAGGGGAGGGGGAAGCTTTCGGCCAAGGGCCTTTCTCAAAGGGGGAGGGTTTGGACGATTTTAACTCACAAAGGGGAAGAGATTTCAAGACTTGGAAAATGATTTTTGGATGAAGAAAGTTCATCAACTAAGGGGGTATTTATAGGTCAAGGAATGGCCAACCAATGGCCAAGATTCTTCCAAGTGTTAGGCAAGTGTAGGGCTAGGATTAAGCCATGTGCACCTTATCCATCTACCACACAACTTGCACAAAAATATCCTACCTAACCATGCCACCTATTCGGCCAAGCATTACCGCCCACACTCATCCAATGTGAGGGTGACACATGTCACCCTCCCGTTGGTCCAACATGTTTCGTCTCTCGGAAAAATCCGCAAAAATTAGAAATGACATAGCCGGAATTTTCCCTTCGCAAGTTTAGTAAAACGTTTCGTCGAAAAACGACTCCTTTCGGCACTTGTGCCCAAATTTCGAAACTTGTCAATTCTTAAGGCAAAAATTTAATACGTACGCCCTCACGTACATACTCTGGAAATACGGGGTATAACATTCTCCCCTCCTTAGAAACATTCGTCCTGAATGTTCCTTCTCAAGGTGGATTACGAAGAAGATCTTCTAACAAGTTGCCAACGCCACGCCTGGCCACGAACTAACACACGTTCTCTTCCTTCCTTACTCGTCGTGCCCGCCTCGAACACTTGAACTCTTCTAGTATACGCACCATACTTCAGTCATTGCTTCAGTTTCCAATACTTTGGAGTCACAACCTCCAAACTTGGTCATCTTACTAGCTTTACTTTCCTCTAAGGCCATTCCCGGCCTTCACGAACCGATTCTGGTCGAACATATCCACAAACTCATACGATGGTCATCTAAACTTGGGCCTAGCACCCTCGTGACCCTACCACCTGGCGGGACCACCCAGAGCTGACCCCACCTCGAAACAGGCCGCGGGTTGGCCCTCAACATGGCCCCAACCCGACCCACTTAACGCATCACGCTCTTGTTCCCCGATCCGGAACAATCTTACCTCTACAGGTCATGAAAGCTACCACTTCCATTGCACACTACCCAGGGACTTTATCACACAAAACGTTCTAGGCATAAAAATGCACTTCGACAAGGATCACTTGCAAAATCTGGTACTCAAGACGGCCTTACATCTAAGGTCTCAACTGTAATATTCTAAGGTTCATCATTTTCTCACCCTCAAGCTTACCCTTCTCACTAACCAGGTTCTACATCACGTTTTAGCACAAAGCTATCCGAACATAACACTAAACACATCATCACAACATCAATACATACAAAACTCTAGAGGGTTAAGGATATACCTGAAAATAGGCGATTCAGAGGACCGCTAAAACTGGGAACTTCCACCGCGACCTCTACCGTGGCCCGCCGGCATGAACATCTCGCTCGGCTGGAAGGTGAAGAACCCGCAATCGATCCCGTAGTTCGTGCTATCCTACCAGCGCTACCCCGGTCGGACAATTTCTCCCAAAATGGCCCTCGGCCGCATGTAAAACAAACTCCCGACTAGCACGACACACCCCATCGCGAGTCTACCACACGGCACAACGAGGTAGGTGGCTTCACCGGTTAACACCGCTCTCCCGAAAATCTGAACCTCGAGCCCCGACCGCCTCAAAACTCTGGACGCTCAAGATTGTAGGACCACTGCATCGGGCGAGGCACATAACTAGTCTGGCCGCCGAGGCGGTTCGCCGAAAATCACCAAAGGACCACGTAGTTCTCGCCCTCTTCACGACTTTGGTCATTCCGTCGATTTCTCCGCCTCACCTCCAAGTGCATAAGCTCGCATGCGGGCAATGTCCATGCCCGCTGAAGAGCTACACCAACAACTCTCTTCTAGGTAATCATCGAGCCTGAATATATCGGTGGACTCGATCCTCCATACTAGCTACTAACGCGGACGCATCGCCAATGAGTCGAACTCCACATTGTACTCCCGCACTCGTTTCGCGGAAGCGCAACACCAAAATTCGCCGCCCGAGCCTCTCATTTGTGGCGGCAAGAAGTGTGCAAGAAATGCCTTTGAGAACTCGTTCCCCGTAAAGCGGAAGTGCATTCTCTCCCGACAGCCTCCCACGATCAAACCAATCGATCGCGTATCACGCACCGACGCGAACTCAGACCACCGACTCGGTCTCCGAGGCTTGATCACTATCATGATCCAGAATTCACCGGATGAACTCCCGCGATCATCCTCGTGCCTCACCCATAAAACTCGCGTTACACTCGTAAAAATCCCGTAGTCTCAAACTCTCTCGCCGGTTGAACTACGGTGCTACTGGATCGAACCGCCGCGCCCGGCTTATCCTCAAGTTCGCCACAACCTCGCCATTAATCGCCATCTCTTGTAACCATCTTCCTCGCTCACTGTAGGATGGAGGCTCGTGTATCGTGGTCTCGTAGAGATCGCCGCCGCTTCTACTCGTATCTCCTCGCCGCTTTGCCCTTCTCGGGCCCGGTTGCTGCGCGGAGGCATAATCGTAAAAACGAGATACGCCGAGGGTCCAACTTACAACATTTCTAAGGCACGATCTCGTAATGAGAAGAATGGAAACTAATCCTAAATGTCCTATAGCCTCACGATTATAGATGTGGTGCACAACACACCGATAATCAAGACTTACTAGACACGATGTAGACACTTTCCGAGGATTAATCGCTCGATACCACTTTGTCACGACCAACCGGGTTCGTGGATCGTGCCTTACCCCGCACCCTAGTGATACAACATCGAGAAAATCAGCGAACATAAAGCATAAATATGAAGCAAGAGACATGATAAATAAAGCAAATAGGCAACCAAAACGGTTGCCTTCCAACATATATATATAAACATTTGAACAAGCATAATCCTTACACTCGCCCACAACAAAGGCATGCACTTAAGATTTATACAACAACTATGACGGACGGGGCCCGCCATACCCCGAACGCACAAGAACTTACTGCACTGTGGTAACATACCAAAGATAAGCCTCCGACGAAACGAGCTTCCCAAAACGCTGAAATGAGATCCTAAACGTGGGGATCGACAGCCGATGTACTTCTACTGCAGATGAACGCAGCCCAAGGAGGTCAAGATAATGTACCAAGTATGTGAAATCAGAAAATATCAGAAATGAAATCATAATAGTCTATAAAAGCAGGAGACAGGTATGATAACCAAACTACAGTACACACACATAACAGTTATATCAATTCAGGGTCTCACGCCCACAACATCAATACTGGCCGTGGAGTACCTTCCTCATCACGGCAAATATGATATGATAACAATAAGACAACAATCCAAATGGGAGCATACCCGTGCGCTACGCATCGTGTCAGTATGTCCAAAGGGAACAAATAAGACAACATTCCAAATGGAAGCATACCCGTGCGCTACGCATCGTGTCAGTAGGTCCAAAGGGAAACAATAAGACAGCATTCCAAATGGAAGCATACCCGTGCGCTACGCATCGTGCGAGATGTCCAAAGGGAACCAATAAGACAACAAGGCGGTAATCAAAGTGGAAGCATACCCGCGCGCCACGATCGCGGTCAAGATGTCCAAAGCGATTTGCAAAAGTAACACTATCAGCGAACGCGTGCGGAATTTCTCCGCATCACGCAAGACGCCCAAATAAGTTCTCAACAAGTCAACCGACCCTCCATCGAGACGGTAGTATAGAAACACAATTCTGCACAACAAAGGCTATCACAACAAGCATAGGCAAGTTTCACAACAACAAGCATAGACAAGTTTCACAACAACAAGCATAGGCAAGTTTCACAACAACAAGCATAGGCAAGTTTATACACAACTCGAAGTACTTTCATTTTATGCCCAAGTCCGGTTTTAACCTAAAGTACTACGTACGTTAAATTCCTTTTATAAAAGTCACCCGATACCCAGATATAAAAATAGAGTGACTTATATCTTTTAAGTAAACCAAAACAACTTCCATACTTTCTTTTTAAAACCAAATTAAGGCAACACCATGCCTTCTTTTTGACCAAAACACTTCTCTTTAAAGTTAAGTTACCACATTAAAACCAATGATAAAACCTTTCTTTATTTTTCATAAGGTCGTTATAACCAACTTCCCATAAAGTCGTTATAACACCTTATGTTTTAAACCATTTTAAGACAACACAATGCCTTTCTTTTCCCTAAAGTTCCGCTTTGCCTAATTTCAATTACACAAGTCTCTTTTGAAAAGTTTCATAGTTCAATATCTTAATCTCTTTTAAAACAATTGAGTAACATATGCCATAAAGTAGTAGTTATTCTTGTTCATAATCAATCTTATTAAGCAGCCATGATCTAGAAAATGTAATATCATTTTGTCTCATCTTAGCTTCTATGCAGATGGAGGTTTCTACTGGTTTTAATAATACTTAATTATTCAATACATTTTCCTTTATTAACGCCGTGGTTTGTCGATACACATTCGATTCAAATCAAGAAACATTATTCCTTTCAAAAAACCAAGTACTCATTACTCACGAATGAGGTTTCACACAAACATCCATATTAAGTCAAGTCTCTTATCTTTTAAGAATAAGTCTCTTAACTTCTAAACCATTAAACCATTCTTTTTATCTCTCTTAAGACGTTACACCTAACTTCTCATAAAGCTGGTATAACTCTTATGTTTTCAAGCCAAGTATACACTTCTTTCAAAAAGGTTTCTTAATCTTTTAGAATACTTCAAGGTTCTTTATTATCACACATCAAGTCGGTTATAAGTCAAATCGCTTATCTTTAAAAACCACAAAGCATTTCTCATTTACATAGAGTCATTATAACCAACTTCCAATAAAGCCGTTATAACACTTTATGTTTAAAAACAATCAAATACATTTAACACACGACGCCTACCGTACTACATAGTTATACACATATCATGCTAGAAGATAAGAAGAGGTTCACATACCTCGCGACGATTATCGATTAATAGCAAAACGCCCCGACTCTCAAACCGCTCGGCTACACTCTAAGCCAAGCAGATCACTCCACACGTAGTACTACAACCTATAGAGTCCACAAGGCGCCTATTAATATCTTTAGATCCCGTAGAATATTCTACGTAAAATTCGGCAAAGACTTTCCCGCAACAAAGCCGTAATTCTCCTCCTCTATCGAGGCCGCTACCAAGCCAACCAAGGGGGTTTACACGCTTAACCTGGACGTACAATTCTACTTCACAAGAATGCTATACAAGTCTCTGTAATACGCCCTAAGTAATTACGTCGATTCTCTTCTTAAAGTTCAGGCTTAAGTCGCAAGACATTGCCGTAAGTATTATTCAATTCTATATATAGTATACTTCAACTATATATTCCAACAACATGTAATTTCTAATTACAATAGAAGGTCAAGAGTGTTTACCTCGATAAGCCCAAAATTATCCAAGTTATAAGTCGATCCTGAGCAAGGTTTAGCTCCTAAATGCGCGCACCGAAAGCTCCAATAAACCCTTAGAAGTTATACTCAACTTCTACTAAACACTTCAACTACTTATGAAGAGTTTTCCAAAGGGTTTCGTTTAGTGGCTAAAGGAAGTATAATAGTATTTGGGCTTTTGTATAAGTGTAACCTTGGGAATACTACAAGGTATTTGGGCATTATAACAATACTTGGAGAGTATTTCTATACCACAAAAAGGTGGTATTTATACGAGACAACTAGGCTATGGGGGGGTACCCCACGGCTAGAACACTACAAAGGGGAGGGGGAAGCTTTCGGCCAAGGGCCTTTCTCAAAGGGGGAGGGTTTGGACGATTTTAACTCACAAAGGGGAAGAGATTTCAAGACTTGGAAAATGATTTTTGGATGAAGAAAGTTCATCAACTAAGGGGGTATTTATAGGTCAAGGAATGGCCAACCAATGGCCAAGATTCTTCCAAGTGTTAGGCAAGTGTAGGGCTAGGATTAAGCCATGTGCACCTTATCCATCTACCACACAACTTGCACAAAAATATCCTACCTAACCATGTCACCTATTCGGCCAAGCATTACCGCCCACACTCATCCAATGTGAGGGTGACACATGTCACCCTCCCGTTGGTCCAACATGTTTCGTCTCTCGGAAAAATCCGCAAAAATTAGAAATGACATAGCCGGAATTTTCCCTTCGCAAGTTTAGTAAAACGTTTCGTCGAAAAACGACTCCTTTCGGCACTTGTGCCCAAATTTCGAAACTTGTCAATTCTTAAGGCAAAAATTTAATACGTACGCCCTCACATACATACTCTGGAAATACGGGGTATAACATGTATAAAGTTAATATAATGACTTTATGGGAAGTTGGTTATATTAGCTTTATGGAAGGTTAACAAAAGAAAGATTTACTCTAAGTAAAATAAGTAAGGATAAATGATTTGAATTTATGAAAGGCAAATTGATTTTAAGGCATCAATTGCCTAAGGTTTTAAGAGAAAAGAAGTCACTTGATTTAGAAGCCTAATTATATTTCTAAAAGGTATTGTGACTTGTCTTGAAAAGTAGTTGTGACTTGATACTATGGTTATTAGTGTCTTGTATTTTGTATATGAAAAGGAGTCATTTTAAAAAGGATAGAAGTACGTAGTACTTTGGGTTAAATGTTATACCCCGTAGTTGCAGGGTATGTATGTGGGGACGTACGTACGAGAGTACGGCAGAAATTTTGAAAAGAAAGAAAGATGTGAGTTTTCGATTTAAAAGTTCATGTTATTTGTGAAGAAAAAGGTTCGTTAATGGGAATTGGATTCCCAGATTGGGTATTTGGACTTCATAGATTATATTAGAATTTTGAGATTTTATTTTCGGAAATGGTCACGTGGGGCCCACGGGAGAAATTTACGGTTTTGTGGGGCCCGCTTTGTTTTTGAGATTTAGATTTTGGATATTTTCGAAGACGAAATATTCGGCGAATCGGGCGACACGTGTCACCCCATGTGGCACCCTTGGCCGAATTTACCTTTGTGCACAACACCCGACAGTCGTTTCGGCGAAACGCTTTCCACTTTTCGTAGAAAATTCCGCTATGTCATTTATAATTTTGCGGATTTTTCCGGTGACTAACATTCGACCAACGGGAGGGTGACATGTCACCTCACATCGGAAGCAAATGGTTTGGCTTGGGCGATTTGGCGCCCGCGGCCTCGTTGGCCTCGCCGATGGCTCTCTTTTGTGCCTTGCTTTGTGGCTTGTTTTGTGGAGTGTTTTGTGGAGTAGGGTTAGGGTGCACTTGGCTTGATCTTGCCTTACACTTGCCTTGCACTTGGCTAGATCTTGCCATTGGTTGCCTTTGGTTTTGCTATAAATACCCTTTGTGAAGACTTCATTCATCCACAAATGTTTCCAAGTCTTGAAATCCTCTCCTCCTCTTGTGGCTCGCCCCAAGCCTCTCCTCCTCCTCCTAGTGGCCTTTGCCGAGAGGTCTCCCTCCTCATGGGTGTCTGCGGGTACCCCAGCCTAGTTGTTTTCGATAATACCCTTGTTGTGGTATAGAAATACTCCCTAGTATTGTTATAATGCCCAAAATACCTTAGCCTTGTACCTTGTAGTATTCCAAAGATACCTCTTTACGTGAGTCAGGAAATACTACCTTTGTCCTTTTTAGTCTCAAACCAAACCCTAAGGAAATCTTCATAGTTGGTTGAAGTATTTGAGTAGAAGTTGGTTAGAACTTCTAAGGGTTGTTTGGAGTGGTTTGAGCGCATCGAGTGAGCTAAACCTTGCTCAGATCGACATTATATACTTGGATAATTTTGGGCTTATCGAGGTAATTATCTTGTCCTCTATCAGTAATTGGAAATTACATGTTTGTTAGAATATATAGTTGAAGTATACTATATATGGAACTATACTTAGTATTCGCAATGTCGTTTGACTTAAGCCCAAGAATAAAGAACCGAATCGAATCAGTATTTACATGGATCAGTATTGCAAAGAGACTTGTGTAGAATTGTACACGTCAGGTTAGGCGTAAACCCGTTGGCTTGTAGCCGCCTCGATAGAGAGGAGATTTACGCCTGCCATGTGGGGGAGTCTTCGAATTTTCTATAGACACGTCTGTTGTGGGGTTAATAGAGGGTTGTGACGTTTAGAGGTGAAAGTACTAAGAGTAGCGTATTCTACTCAAGGAGTGGAAAGGGCTAGCAAGGTTGTAGTACTGGAGCATTTTGCTTATTGTCGATAAATCGTCGCGAGGTATGTGAACCTCTTCCTATCTTTTTCTAGCATGATTGTTGTAGAACTATGTAGTACGGTGAAGCGTACGTGCTAAGTGATTTGGTTGGTTTAAAACATTGGGTGTTATAATAGCTTTATGGGAAGTTAGTTATAACGACCTTATATAAATGAAAATGGTTTACTAATGTTAGAAGTTAAGAGACTTGATCTTATAAGATAAGAGACTTAACTTATTTGTTTTAATGTGGATGTTTATGTGAAACCTCATTCGTGAGTAATGAGTACTTGGTTTTTAAAGGGATAATGTTTCTCGATTTGAAATCGAATGTATCGACAGCACCACTGCGAGCGTTAATAAAGGAAAATGTATTGAATAATGATGTGTTGTATTAAAACCGAGAAACCTCCATCCGCATAGAAACTAAGATGAGACAAAATGATATTACATTTTCTAGATCATGGCTTGTAATAAGAATGTTGTAAACAAGAATAACCTACTCTCACGTGAGACATATATTACTCAATTGTTCTAAAAAGGAATCAAGTGATTAAGTTTGGGAACTATGAAACCATTTGAAAATGAGAAGCTTGAGTAATTGAAACTAGGCAAACCGGAACTTAGAAAAGAATCGTTACTTGATTTTGAAAAGGAATGTGGGTTGGTCATTCTAATACTACGTATCGGGTGACTTTTATAGAAGTAATGGATCTCTTTTAAAAGAACTTAACGTATGTAGTACTTGGGGTTAAAAACCGGACTTTGGTATAAATGGAAGTACTTTGAGTTGTTGTGAAACTTGCTATGCTTGTTGTTGTGAAACTTGCCTATGCTTGTTGTTGTGAAACTTGCCTATGCTTGTTGTTGTGAAACTTGCTATGCTTGTGATGATAGCCTTTGTTGTACAAGTGTGGTATTTACGTTACCGCGTCTCTCGATAGAGGGCGTTGATTTGTTGAGAACTTTCGACACGGGCGCTTGGCGTGACGGAGAATTCCGCGGGTATGTTTCCATTTTGATTCTCGTCTTGTTGTTGATATCACATGGACATGTCTACACCGATGCAAGATTCCGGCACGCGACTACGTGCCGTTGATTACGATATATGGTTATTACCGCAACATGGACGCCGCTTCACACCATGCGATTCCGGGACATGGCCACGCGGCAGGTTGACCACCGATATTGTTATTGAGGTTACATGGGCATGTCTACACCGGACGCAGATTCGGGGCATGTGGCCACGCGACCTTGTTATTATTGTTGCATCATGGACATGTCTACACCGACGCGATTCTCGGGGGCACGCGGCCATGATCACGAACATGATGGATGTTGTGGGCGTGAGACCCATAGTTATATTTGAGTGGTGACTTTGGCGTGAGTCGACTTGACATGATCGTTTTTATGTTGTGAATCAGAAGTTTGGTTATCATACATGTCTCGGCTTTTATAGACTAGTATGATTTCATTTACTGATTTTTACAGCCACATACTTGGTACTGTTATCTTGACCTCCTTCGGTTGCGTTCACGCCGCAGTGAGGTACATCGATGCCGTGGATCCCCTCTTAGGATCTCATTTCGGCGTTGAAAGCTCGTTCCTTCGGAGACTTATCTTTGGTATGTTTCCACTCAGTTGTAGGTTCTTGTACATTGGTATGGCGGGCCCTGTCCGTCATAGTTGTTGTAAATCTTAGAGTGCAGTAATGCTGCAAGCGGGGTTTGTAAAGGATAACTGCTAGTTTTTATGTATATACCGAAAGGCAAGCTTTGGTTGGCTTGCTTATTTATTATATCTCTTGTTTCATGACTCGTGTTTTATTTTCCGCGTTTTCTCGATGTTGTATCACTAGGGTGCCCGGGTAAGGCACGAACTGCCCGGGTTCGGGCGTTACAAAAGTGGTATCGAGCGAGTTATCTCGGAAAGTGTCTACGCACCGTGTCTAGTAGAGTCTTGATTATCGGTGTGTTGTGCACTACATCTATAATCGGGAGGCTATAGGACATTTAGGATTGGTTTCCATTCTTCTCATTACGAGATCGTGCCTTAGAGACGTGTTGTAAGTTGGACCCTGCAGCGTATCTCGTTTTACCGATTATGCCTCCGCGAAGGCAACTAGAGCCCAGAGGGCAAGGCAGCGAGGGTGCCGCTAGTGAGATCTGAGAGTACTGGCGCAGCCCGCAGTACCGAGGTTGTGCTCGTAAGGCGGGTTTGTGGACGCCGCCACCCAGCCAGAGGTTAGAGTCGCAGAATGGCCGAGACCGCAGCACCGAGCCTCCGTCCCCACACCGGGCGGAGAGATGGGTTACAAGCGAGATGGCCCGGCTTGGCGCCGTGGTCGCGGCCGATATGAGGATAGGCCGGACGCAGCAGCCTGGCCCGTGATAGCACGATGGTTCACCCCGAGCGATAGTTTGAGGCTACGGACTTCCGAGTTAGAGCCCGCGAGTTTTATGGGTCGAGGCACGAGGATGATCCGCGGGAGTTCATCCGGCAGCTACAACGGATCGCGAGAGTGATCAAGGCTGAGACCGAAGTCTGTGACCTTCGTCATTCGGCACGCGTGATACTGTTGCATGATCGATTGGTTTGATTCGTGGAGCTTTCCGGAGAGAATGCACCCAGCGGTATGGGATGAGTTTTCGGGCTTTTCTCACGCACTTCTGCCTCCGCAGATGAGAGGGCACGTAGACAAATTTTTGTTCTTGAGACCAGAGGCGCCGCCGGGAGTACAATGTCGAGTTCGATTCTTTGGCTCGATATGTCCACGCACTAGTTGCAGAATATGGAAGATAGGTGCATCGCCACGTCACCGGCTCGATGATTACCTAGAGAGTTGTTGGTGTTTTCTTCAGCCGGGCATGGACATTGCCCGCGTTCGGGCTCATGCAGTGCGAGGCGAGCGCAGATCGACGGTGGACGGCCACAGGAAGGCCAAGCGGCGCGGATATTTTGGCGACTTTCGAGGCGGACCGCCAAAGACTAGTTATGTACCTCCGCCCGCTGAGTGGTCCTCCGCAGCCTTCGGGACCCTCGGGATATTCAGAGAGCGTCGTGGCTCCTGTGTTCGTGTGTTGCGAGTAGGGGTGTTGGCCGATGCGCTCACCCCACCGGTGCGTGGTCGATGTAGACCGCATTTCGGGAGTGTCGTAGTACCAGAGGAGCTGTTTGCAGGCCAACAGGCCATATGACGAGACCTGCTCGACTGGGGTAGCGCCGGTAGGGCGGCCATACTACTGAGCGAGCGGGCCACGGTAGAGGTCGCGGTGGAAGTTCCCAGTTTTAGCGGTCCTTGAACCGCCTAGTTTCAGGTATATCCTTAACCCTCTAGAGTTTTGGTATGCTTGTTATGATGGTCTCATTATTATGTGCTATGTACGAATAGCGTTGTGTTAATTATGAGTTAGAAAACATGCTTAGTTGGGAGGATACGTATGGGGGCATGGTAAGTGTGAACCTTAGACTATGTCACGACTGAGACCTTAGGGGTAAGGTCGTCTTGAGATTAAAGATTCGTTTTATGTTTGACCTTTATCAGAGTAGTAGTATACGTGGGATTTATTTGTGTGATAAGTCCGTGGGTAGTGTGAGATGGAAGTGGTAGCTTTCATGATGTGAATTAGTAAGATTGTTCCGGATCGGGGAACAAGAGTTTGGCGCGGTTAGGGGTCGGGTTGAGGACCATTTGCGGGTCAACCCGTAACCCGGTTTGGGGTGGGGTCAGTTCTGGGTGGTCCCGCCAGGTGATAGGGTCACGAGGATGCTAGGCCCAAGTTTGTATGATCATCGTATGAGTTCGTGGACGCGTTCGACCAGAAGCGGTTCGTAAGGGCAGAATGGCCTTAAGGAAGTTCGAGGTCGATAAGATGACCAAGTTTGGAGGTAGTGACTCGCAGATTTTGAGGCAGGTAATGACTGAAGTATGGTAGTGCGTGGAGAGTTCAAGCGTTCGAGAAGCGGCACGACGAGTAAGGAAAGAAGAGGACGATGTTATTTCGTGGCGCTATGGCATTGGCAACTTGTTAGAGGAACTTTATCGTTATTCGATTTGAGAAGGAACATTGGACGAATGTTTCTAAGGAGGAGAATGTTATACCTGTAGTTGCGGGGTATGTATGAGGGCGCACGCACGAGAGTACGAAATTTTGAAAAGAAAGAAAGATCTTGAGTTTTTACGGAAAAGTTTGCTGTTATTTGTGATGAAAAAGGTTAACGGGAATTGATTCCCGATTGGTATTTGGACTTCATAGATTATATTAGAATTTTGAGATTTTATTTTCTAAATGGTCACGTGGGCCCACTGGAGAAAATTCTCTTTTGGGCCCGCTTTGTTTTTGAGATTTGGTATTTCCAGATGGATATTTTCTGAAGACGAAATATTCATGACCTGGAGCGACACGTGTCTGTGTACCCTCATGGCACCCTTGGCCGAATTTATCGCCACGAATTCAAATCGCCCGTGGATAGTGCTTACCGCACCCTGCTGACACAACATCGTAGGTAATCACGGGAACATAAAACAACAACATGAGATAACAAATATAAAACAATAATCAGGAAAACTTGCCTTCGGCATATATATAACCATCAACTTTTTACAAATGAACAACTTAATCCTTTTTACCAACCCCCGCCCACAACAAGTAAGTACATTACATGCACTCTAAGAATGATATGACCACAATGGCGGACATGTCCCCGTATCTTCTAAACCCCGAATGTAAACACTTACTACGACAGGGACTATACCAGCGATAAGCTCCGAGAAACGGAGCTTCCCAAACGCCAATCGGACCCCGAGAGCTGGATCAACGATCGATGTACTCTCAACTCGCGGCATGAACGCAGCCCCGAGAAGGAGGTCGGCATAACAAAAATGCACCGAGTATGTGAAACTAAAATAAATCAGAAATGAAATCATAGTAGTCTATACAAAGCAGAGACATGTATGATAACCAAACTACAAGCTTCACCATAAATAGCCATGTCAAGTCGTGGACCTCACGCCAAGTCATCACTTAATTTAACAACGGGTCTCACGCCCACAACATCACAATCGTGTTCCTCGTGGAATTACCCCTTCCTCACCGCTGCAGCTTTTATGTATATACAAGCACCAAGGGAATCACACGCGAACACTGTGTCCCACTTGCGTGTCCTAATAAACTCATGACAGGTAAGTACGGCGGCATAGCTGACTACTAACACCTACAGCTGGTGACTAACAAGTGTCATAAACCGTATCATAAAGATCTCGGCTCTGCATCCGTCCACATGATCAAAGCCGCCACTTGCCCGCAAAGTACCTACGCGCTGCTTCCTAGTCTCGAATTTCCCCAAGCTAGCCCAAGCATAAAGCTGGCCAATCTCATCGCCCGCATGCAGGTATTCTCGCATCGGTGGTAGCTACCCCAAGATCGCCCTCGACTTGGCAGCCTCAAGATGGGCCGCTACACGGGACCGCGATGCCCATAAAGGACGCATACCAACTCGAACTCTCGAGCTCCGCGATGTGCCCCTGACCTGTTCCACGAGGTATTTCAACCATAGGTCCATCGACCCGCCGGGAAGTCTACCTCGCATCGGAGACAAACTTAATTCCCCTAATCATCTCAAGAGATTTAATGCCACCTATAGCTATCAGTAACGATCGAGCAAGTTAATAAGCACAATCAAGCGGAAACCCTTTACACAAACATCACAAAGATACTAACACACGTGAAAGTATCCTAACATCGCCACTTATCAAAGCAACAAGTTAAAGTATTACAAGGTTATCACAAACCAATACAATCAAGTTATTCACACAGCGTACTTTCTACTAACAAGTTCTAGTATCTATCCCCAAAGTACTTCACACATTAAAATCTTAAAAGGATCTGCTTTTTCACATAAGTCACGTCAACACCGTAGTATAAAAATAGGAGTGACCTGCCCTTTTTAAGAAAACCAAAACTCTTACCTTGTAAAATCAAGTAACAACATTATTTTTCAAACGCCCAAGTTTGCCTAATTTCAAATGTTCACGCTTCTTATTTTTAGAAAGGTTTCAGTAGTTCATAGTCTTATTCATTTAAGAATATAATTCTCTTTAAACAACTGAGAAACATAAGCCTTATATACTACAGTGAGTAGGATGTTCTTGTTTATAACAATCTTATTGGCCGTTAAAGAGCCATGATCTAGAAATATTTATTTTGTCTCATTCCTTAGCTTCTATGCAGATGGAAAGTTTTTCTACCGGTTTTCATAATACTTAATTATTCAAAACATTTCCCTTTTGGTTAATCGCCATAGTTGGTTTGTCGATACACATCTCCGATTCAAATCAAGCAAAGCATTCTTAAGCCCGTTATACCTAACTTCCCATAAAGCTCAGTATAATCTCTTAAGTTTTCAAACACCAATATTACTTCTCCTTTGAAAATGATTCAAAATCTTTGAAAATAGCTCTCTCAAGTTCTTTCTTATCATATAACAAGCCGCTTATAGTTCAAATCAGCTTACCTCCTTTAAAAGCCACATGTAGCTTTTTTTTCACCAACATAAAGTCGTTATAACCAACTTCCCGTGTAAAGTCGTTTATAACATCTCTTATGTTTTAAAACCATCACTCAAACAATATTTAGCACAATGCATCGCTTCACCGTACCAGATACATAGTTGGGGCTGGCACATATCACGCCAGAGAGATGTAGTGAAAGAGGTTCACATACCTCGCCATGAATGCAGTATCGACTCATAGCAAAACGCCCAAGTACTTCCAAACCGCCACTTAATTTCTTAAGCTGTCAATGATCGCGCCACGATCGCGTAAGTATATCCACCTATAAGCGCCACAAGCGCGCTTATATTAAATATTTAGGTCTCATCGAGAACTTCTACGTAAAACACCCTATGAAGACTTCCCCTATAGTCAACAGCAGAAATCTTCCTCCTTTCTATCGAATGCCGCTACCAATGCTTTGTAACCAGTGGTGGTTATACATCTAACCCCAATCTTGCACAATTTACTCCACTGCATTACCACACTGGCCCACTGTATTACACAAGCCCATCATAATACGCTCCCATGTAACATAGCTCAGCTCAGCTTCTTCTCCAAAGCTTAAGTCAAAAGACATTGTCATGAAGATTGCTCTTAGTTCTATATATAGTATACTTCAACTATATAATCTAACAACATGTAATTTCCAATTACAACAGAGGACAAGATATTTACCCTCGATAAGCCCATACTGTCCAAGTATAAAAGTCGATCCTGGGCAATCGCTTAGCCTCAACTCCAATAGCGCCCAACCCGCTTCTAAACCACCCTTTAGAAGTTTCTAATCAACTTTCTACACAATACTCCAACTGACTAAGTGAGATTTTCCTGTGGTTTCTCGTTTTGTGACCCATTTTGAAAGTATAATAGTGATAACTGGCTTTTGTAAAGGTATAACCTTAGAATCACAACAAGTGTATAAGGCTAAGGTAATTTGGGCATATAACAATACTGGAGAGTATTTCTATACCACAAAAGGTGGTATTATACCTAAAGCAACTAAAGCAGTGGGTACTCCCACGTTAGCACCTCAGTGCCGAGTGTGTGTGGTGTCTAATTTCTACGCTTCACCCCACTGTGTGGGGCTCTCGCCATGGGGAGGAGGGGCTCTCTGCAGGCCAAGACAATCACACTAAGTGGGTAAGGAAGAAGCTTTCAAGATCTCTAGGCACTCATTAGAATGAATTAGTCTTCCATGGAGTGGTATTTATAGTCAGTGAAAGCCAAACTCAACGGCCAAGCATTACACCAAGTGTTAGTGCAAAGTGCGTAATAAGATTCACCCATGTGTACCTAGCCAACTTGCACACAAAAATATCTACCGTGATCTCCCACTTGCTCTTCCCAAAATCGGGCCCGTGTCGCCCCACTTTGTTCACCAATGGTAGGGTGCCAAGCCGCCGCTCTCGTCGCTGGTCCAAATAAATTCCGCCTCTTCTAAAAATCGCAAGAAATACTAAATGACATAGCCGGGAATTCCCCACGAAGTCGTGGAAAACGCCGCCGAAAAAAATCTCAACCGCCGTTGCACAAACATATTTCGCCCAGCAGTGCCACATTGGGGTGACACGTGTCGCCCCGGAGCCTCGCCCAAAATATTTCTCGGTTTTCCTAAAAATCATCCAAAACGGCACAAAATCTCAAAATCAAAGCGGCCCCACAAAACCTGCAAATTTTCTCCCCGTGCTGCCCCAC